>JASKGM010086080.1:0-13997 GCA_034509205.1 Ceratonia siliqua | reverse complement strand
TCACTTTTAATTAATTAATCAATTTAACCAATCAATTTCGAACTACGTTGACTTTGATCCCTTTTGGGGTACGTAGGTACTTACTTGGTAAGGCAGGTCTAGTTATTTATTTTTCCATCTTTGTCCATTATTACTTTATTAATAAAAGGGGTAATTTCAAATAAATTAAAATCATTGAGCACAAACAATTTAGGGTAACCGTCATTAGGGACGAACGTTGTAGGGTGCCTAACACCTTCCCTACGCGTAATTAGACTCCCGAACCATTCCTCTGGTTCAGAGGGCCAGTTTTCCTTTCTTTTTTAGGATCCCAATTATCCTTCTAATTAATTGGTGGTGATTCCAAATTTTCTCTGCGTTTTCCCTTACGTGTCTCAAAGTCATAAAATGATGGCTATTTCACCGGCCGTCACGTTATGACAGCTACGGTGAAAGGGGGGAATGAAGCTTCGAGCAAAAACGCTACGCAAATGAATGACGCTACAGTGATGAAACTATAAGTGATGGAACGATGCCATTTAGCGTGAGTAAATGGGTACTCTCAACTAGTTGAAATGACATCGTTTGTCTAGCTCATCAATTTAATGACTATCTGAAAAGCTAGTTAGTGACACCATGAAGTCTGTTAACATCATATAACAGAGGGCCCACTTTGAAGACGGAAGTAAGATTGAGAAACTAAATAGAGTGATTTTAAAATTAGGGAACCAAATTGAGAGTGAACGTATCTTTAGAGGACCAAATTGTTAATTTACTCTAACTTTTTTTAATGAGTTTTCTAATATCAAGGTGAATAAATATTCCCTTTGATAGAACATATGTAAGTTAGTTAAAGTATTCATAAATTGATCACATATCACCTTATAGTAATATAAAGAAAAAAATAAAATAAAAGAGATAAATAATTTTGTAATATATATGACTATGAAATTTACAAAAGTAACAATGTTGGCTATTTGGATCCAATTTTTTAATGAGAAAAGCAGCATTTTTTTTTAGAAAAAAACTCTTATGATCTATTAATTTGTGGTGTTTAGATGGGCTTATGGGGGGAAGTGTTTTTTTTTTAGCTAAAATTGTAGCTTCTAAAAAAAAACACATGCAATAGAAGATAGATACATTTTTTGGGACAAAACTACTCACGCTCAAAATTAAAAATTCCTCCACCACAACAGCTCCATAACAAAGTTTTTCTCCCTTTACCTCCCTTCCCAGCACCGTCGTTGTCATCACTGATGGATGACCATCATCATCACAAGTGAGTCATTGCCGTCGTCAATCCTATTTCAAACGACATCACCTTGTGTTATGAGAGATGAATCATATGGGTAACTATTATATTTTGTGAGAAAGCAATCTCATTAAAGATTTGCAGCTTGCTTGGTTGAATGGTTACAAGAAAATTGAGTTTTTATTTTCGATGGGGGAGATGGGAGGAGGAGACGAAGACTCTAGCTATTTTTTATTTATAATTTTAATAAAAATTTATATTTGTAAAATTAAATATAAATACTTAATAATATATTTTATAATTTTAAATTTAATTTGAATAAAAAATAATTTTTAAAATTTATAATAAATTTTTTTATTTAAACACAATATAAAAAAATAGGCTTGGTTACACTTTGATCCCTCCTATTTTTTCAATTACTACATTTTGGTATTTCTAGTTTCCAGTTGAGCAATTTAGTCCCATAATTTTTCATAACGTTTTAATGTTAGTCTTCCTGTTACGTTGTCATCCAATATTTAATGGTGATAGCTGTGGTGACCATTATATTTGCTACAAAGGCATTGGCAAGTGGAGTTGAACTACCACATCATATTTCATGTGCCCCTCATATGCTATTTTCCCCTAATACGTACACACCCTCATCGTTTCACACCGATCCATCGCACTTTTACTCACAACCCGCATCTTGTTGAGGTGCTATCACTGGTCTCTGTTGCCTTTGTGATATGTGGAAATATACCACACATATTCTTGGGTTTTATTATGCAAATTGAGGATGTTTTATATGTTTTCAATGTTATTATTTAGGATTTTTAGTAATTATTGTAATATATTTTAATTCATCATTTTCTTACCTTTCATAATTTAATTCTTTCTATTTTGGAAATAAATGGGCTACTAGATAAAAGGAAGGAAATGTAACATGGCAACTGGAAGCATTGAAGTAAATGGAAGTTGGGTTGGCTTAAGTAAACCAGAGCAATGTTCAGTTGTTTAGAGGTATATGAAGTTACAAACCTCTATTTCAAGTGTTCTTTGGTTTTTTTGAAAGATAAGACAAAGCCTACAGTTTCATGAAAAACCCAAGACCCATTTTGGTTGATTGGACACCCAAATATAGCAAAATCCGAGGCCTCTAAATCTGTTAGAAGCTTAGTAGTAGCCTAGACCCTGTCTCAATTTTCAAATCATATCTAAGGTTATAGATATCCGAAAATAGTAGTCTTAGGTATGTTGAGAAGCTAAGAAAGAGATATAAAACTTTCATGAAGAGCCTAACTCCAACAAATGTCATTTTGATGCTCTAAACTCAGCTGGAAGTTAATTAAAATGCACAGCAACACAACATTTGATTAAAGGAAGCCCAGCCAAAACGCATAGCCTAATCACTAGCCTATAAAAATAGATTATTCAAGCCCAAAACATAGAAACCGGCCCTGTAAATCAAATGCATCCGAGGCCCATAAATGCATGATTGCATTGCATCAGTAAATTAGAAACGCATCATCAGAGTGCAAGGTGAACAACATCGTTGCATCATATCAAATCCTAGCATTCTGGAGCAACATCGTTACAGCTCAAAACTTCATTCTTAATAGCTAGACAACATCATGTATTAGAGGAGAGAGCGCTTAGGTTATATAACCAACAGGTAGCCATTTGAAAGAGATATTTTGGAACTGTTTTAGAGGAACCATAGTAGCAAAATGGAAAGGGAAGATCTTTGACAAAAATAGTAGTAGTTTGGGGCTTTCACAACTAGCAGTTGTTACTCTGAAAAAAGGGTAATTACTGGGATGTGGAGGACCCAAGGCAGATAGGTTAGAGTTCTTACAGTTGGAACTTGAAGGAAATCTTAAGCATGTACTTTGGGGAAGAAGTGGGCTACAAATTTAAGAGGAGGAGGAGCTTACCTATTTTAACCATTGATGGATTCTTCTTTTGTTTTTCTTTGGTTCTAGTTGTTGTTATTTATTTTAGATGTTGTAGTTAAATTATTTCTATATTGGTGCTTTATGAATTGGGATGTAGCTGATATTTCTATTTTGAGTTGGATTTGATTGTGAATGATATTTCCTATTGCAATCTATTGAAACTATTCTTAATGCTTGCAATTTACTGGCCATGAGTTGCTTGTTTAAGGTATTGGATGATGGAGCGAGAGTGGAAGTTCAATACTAGTTTGTGGATTCTTTAGACTTAGGCAGTGTACTCATGAAAGTATATGCTCACCTCTGTGACCGTTCTCTTGGGATTCCACTAATATTAATGCATTTACATTATCATCTGTGATCATGAAAGTAGACATAGGTTTAATATGAGTAGAGATGCTACACCTTGAAATAGGGTGATACATAATTTAGGGAACTCGGTCATTGTAATGAGGAATTATCAATAATCAAGCTCAATTTCTTAAGTAGAACTCATTTATGAAACCTCAATTCTAGAATCTTTTATCTTTTGCTTTTCTTTAGATTAGTCTTTATCATATCTTGCCTTATTTTAGTTTGCCTAGCTAGATAATTTAGGTGATTTTGCAATTTTGGTATTTGAAATATCTTATCATGGGAATGATACTTTATTCATCACTTCATTACTTGTTAGCAATAGCATATACTTGCGTTGCATATTTGTCTATCACTTCGCCGGCACCCATTGTCAGTCTATGTTTCCTTTGTTAGCACCCATATCTGGTATCTAGAATGCAAACGCTTCATTTCTTTCTTTACTTGTTGAGAATAAAGGTAAGAAGCTGAAATCTGGCATGTTTGTTAACAGTTAGTTGTTGCTTTATCTAGAAATCCATTGAATGATATTAAGTCTTTAATTTGGTTCCTTCTACTTCTTGATTGACCAAGTAATGTAGTTGAGTTTCAGAATCTCTAGCATGGACCACGTTTATCTTGCACACAAAGTGTTCGAAGAAATTCCCATTCAAACAGGCTAGATGGCATTTTAAGCAGTGGCATTCTAAGGTAATAAGATATTATGATGTCTTATGCACTTATGTTAAAGTTACATATACCTTGGTTTATCAGCAAAAAAATAACAAACAAAGTGGACCAAATATATAGAAATATGCTTCTAGTTGCTTCTGGTTCATATGAAACTTTGGATTTCTACTTTTTAGTTTTTATTAATTAGTCCATTGCTATATAACACTTTTTACTAGCGTTTTACTTTCATCTCTTACATGATTTTGTGGCAGTGGCTCTTTAGTTCCATTCTAGTTTTTGAATAGACCATTTAAACACAGCATCGTGTTGAGAGAGACGCACCATTTGCATGAATGAAAGAGAGGTGAAGTGTTGTTGCCATGATATTGGCAGAACACCATGGTAAAAAGTACAAATTCATTGAAGAAGTGCACGACACATGCCACTTTGTATAAACTGAAAATCTTTATGGATAGAATTTTGGGAATGATCAGAGGAAGACATCCGATATCCTTACCAATGTTCTTGTCTTAAGTTTCAATTTTGTAAGAAAACGCCTTAGATTGGATAATGTGGGAGTTAGCAATGTTGCTTTCATTGCAATTAGCATGATTGCTTTCCTACCTTTGCGTTAACTAACTCAATTGTTTGATGCCCCTTTTAGTAATTTGGATGTATTATGGGCTATGAGTTAGGATTAAAAATGGTGCTCTCTTTATTTATTTTTAATTAAGTGGCCATATTTTTAGTCCTTGAAGTTTCTTTCTTTGTCTTCTGGGTCCTTGTTGCCCTGATAGTTTAATAAGTGGCTATATTTCGAATGCATGACTTAGTTTAAGATATATTGTTCGAATGCATGATTTAGGGCAAATTAATGATGGATTGTGCTATTTTGGGTTGCTTTAGAACCTTTCTCAAACAAAATGATGATTTGCTTTTTATGTTGAGAATTCATAGAGGAATAAAGTTTACTGGAGAGTAATAAATTATTCAACGTGCATCTTGTATGTTGTGAATGTGATATATAGATGGTGGAGTTTCATATTGATTCAAGAGAAATTATACTTTTGTCTTGCTGTGTACTTGTTTCAGGCTTGCTGCTTTATTCTCCATAGTTGGTTCTCAGATAAATTACTCAATGTGCATCTTGTTTGCTGTGAATGTGATATATAGATAGTGAAGTTTCATATTGATTCAAGAGAAATTATACTTTTGTCCTATTGTGTACTTGTTTCAAGCTTGTTGCTTTGTTCTCTTGATTATTCGTTTGAATTTTGAATTTGCACTTTTGCAATGCTTTTTCCAGTTGCAGTTACCTTTCTTATTACATGGTGGTTTATTTAGTTTGGTGATGGTTTCTTTAATCCAATATACTCTAGGCTTGGCATTGACATATTTGGTGAGTTATTTATTTTGGATTTTATTAACAATGGCTTTAATAAATTTGACTGGCTTCTAAAAAATGATGGATACTTTTGAGAATTTTTTTGTTCTATATGATAGATATGTAAAATGTAAGAAGCGAGGTAAAGGAAGATAGTGTAGAAACTCATAAATTCAAAGTTATTAGGTTGCTCCATTGCTTTATCACATATGCAGGAATAATTGTAATTTATTATATGAGCTTAGTGGCCAATTTAGGAATACAGCATCAAGTTATATTTAAATGTAGTTGATGAGCACACTTGACTTTTATTCTTGTCTAATATTTGTAATGGAAATTGAAATATAAATTGGATTAATGGTAATTGTTTCTAATCTGTACACTAATTGCATATGTTAATTGAAATTTTATCAGTTATTTTACAAGTTATGGCATAGGTTTAACTTGTAACATTTATACTATACCAAAAATCAAAGATGTTAGTTTATATTGCAAAAGGCATTCTTATACATGATTTACAATGGGATTTTTGGCTGCATTAAATTTATTTTGCTGGCATAGTTGAAGGAAGTATATTAATTAAGCATGTATGTTAGTTTGTATTTCTTGCTGGGTAATAATATAGTGTATTTGGAATATACCAAAAGTGAATTCTTGGTGAGTAGGGGAAAATTTAATTTAATTTAATTTTTAATTTTTTTAATTTTTATTTTAAGAAATAATTTAAAAGAATTATAAAAAAGAAATTAAAATTAAAAAAGATTTTATAGCAAAAATATTTATAAATAAATAAAAATAATTCTTTTCATTTATTTTTTTATTTTTATATTCTTTTAAATTTTTTCTTAAAATAATAAAATTAAAAATTAAATGTAAAAAAATAAAAAAGCTCCTCCTAAGTAGCAATACTCAAGAGGAGTTCAGAACTCCCTTATATACCAAATAATGTCGCTGGATATTGGATTCACAAATTGACAGAGAAATGAGTACTCATGCTCAAAATGCATATATGAATTTGTATCACATTATTATGAAAAGTGTATTTTCTTTAAATCTTGAGTTGACCACATCATTTTATATCGACCCCATATCATGTAAAAGTATAAAAGTGAGTCCTTGCTCAAGCACTACATACAATGTCAATCATACTCCATTGCCACCTTGGTTGCTCTTCTCTACTAGGACTCTTGGCTAGTAATTATGTTTGCAAACCTTTCCCTACTATCTTTTCTTGCAGCCTTTAATGTCTCTTGAGTTACTCTAGATTGACTTGTAGATTGACCACTTTCACCAACGTCTTCATCGGTAGTTTGACCAACACCCTGCCTTTTTGGTAACTGCCATAATGAGTATAATTCATTATTATAAAACATAAGAACATAGTAAAGAAGTAATAGGCTAACAACTTCCTAATATCAAGTAAAAAACTAGCATTCAACTTAGGCACTCTTGCAACATTCATAAATACATAATAGACTGTGAAATCAAAATACGCATCATAGTTGGCACTTACATTTTGTTTGCCCCATTTGGAATTAATTTGTCAACTTAATCCTTAGCCTTGCAAGTGCGAATATTGTGGCCCAATAGTCCACACTTGCGACACTTAACAGTAGCATTTTGTCTTATGAGCTTGTGAGGGTACTTAGGCTCGTCTTTATCCTTTCTTCTTTGCTTCTTCAGCCTTCCAGGAGCTCTTCGCAAAGTAGGAGACTGAATAGGCTCAATACTAGTTTAGGGCTATAACTTGGGCCATTCATTGGGTGTATTATATGCTCGTAACACTCTAAGTAATTTTTCTTGTTGCATATTAAATATAAAATAGAGTCAATACTTTCACAACCAAAGATAGAAGTATAACATAATAAATACGCATCCATTACCTATAGAAGCGATGAATAAAGTCTTCAGGAACCATATTATTCCACACCATTGCTATTATTGAGTGACAACAAAGGATACTCATTAGATCCCATTTCCTACATGTGCATGTCCTATTTTTCAAATGTACAATGTACTTGTCAGGTTTCTTGCACACTTCAAATAGTGAAGACTCTACATCCCTAGCCCAAGTGGGTGTTTATTTAAAGCTTTTATTCTTTTGTTTCTTAAGGATTTTCTATATTTTGGGACATAGACGGCCTGAGTACCTAGACACATAGTCCCTTAAGGTAATGATCCTATCCATGAGGTAAAGCCTAATGTCCTCAACAAGTGTAATGATAGGTTTGTCTCTAAACTCAAATATTGCCTTGTTAAAGGCCTCACACATGTTGTTAACCTACAAATCACACTTTGTGTGAGTGGTATATGCAGATTTATACAACAACTGAGGGGGAATGACCATCAAGTGTTCCCATGCATTCCGATTCAATGACTTTAGTTCAGCTATACATGCCTCTCATTCAGTTACAATGGTTGAGCATGCGACTTTTCAAAAAGCGTCATTGTACTCTGTTCCAGGAAACTTTTTCTAGAAGTTTGTGCATAAGTGCTTAGTATAAACCTTGTGCTCAAGGCCACCTAGCATATTCTCTAACGTTGTAATTAAACCCTATTGTAATCAAATAAGATGAAAGTATTAGTAACCCAATGAGACATAAGTAATGCCAAAATAAACAAAAGTTATGATTTGTTTAATCATCTTTTTGCTAGTCTGATATGAAAGCCTACCACTTGTTTGTCCCAATGTCCTCAAATAACCTATCTAGAAACCAGGTCTATGAATATCGTGTTTTAGATTCCACAATAGCAAATGCTATGGGGAACATTTGATTATTCTCATCCTTCCTCACAACCAATATCAACTAACCTGAAACAACCATCAAGGTCATTAGTGGCTTACAAGTATTTACAAAACCCTTCTTACATGCCTCAAAACAAATATACAACCACTCAAAGGTAGGAGGCAGGCCACCCAGTCTATTCACATGTATGTAAACACTGGATCCTACATTACTTTTCAGTTTATTTGTATAATTTCAAAGCTGTCTATATTGATCATCGAGTGATCCTTCAAGCATGTTAACTGCTTTCCTCTTGGACCTATATACTTGTGATCTAGAAAACTTCATATTCCAGTTGCTTGCTACCTTTGCAATATTGTCTTTGTCTTATTACTAGGATCATCTCTAAACTTGTCCATAAGCTTTTTTGCCATGAATTTAGTCTTCGCTTGTCTATTTGTAAACTGTCTTGGACAAGTGTGCTCGTCCTTCAAGGTCTTGACCTAGAATTTAATGCCTGCTTTAACTAACTCTTAGGTACCAAGGACACTCTTCCCTGCATCTCACCACAAGTCTCTTGCCGTCATTCTTCATAAACTTTACATCCTCACTTTGTTCAATTGCATATTCTTTAATTGCTTCCTTTACTTTAGTTAAAGAAACAAATTGCATACCAAGTTCAAACCTCACCATTGAAGGATCTGAGAGCATGTCAAACTTGTGAATTTTTTCCTTAAGCTTCCTTCATCATCACTTCTGTTTGGTGTGCTCATATCATCTGATTCTTCATTGCTTTCCTCTTGAGTAATGCATGATCTACTGCTCTTTGGCAACATTAATGCTCACCCCATGTCTTTTTCGTAATCACTAATGTCATTATCCCACATATCCATCACCACTTCAACATCTTCCAATACATCTTCACCATCACTCTTAACATCCTCACCCTCACTACCCGCCTCAACATCATATTCCTTACCCTCGCCCTCTCTATCCCTCCTCTCACCCTTGTCATCATTTGTGCCAACTTCATTGTCTTCATCCTCCAACACAATAGTCAGAGTGTCAACACAATGCTCAACGTACAACTCCAATTCAGATAAGCCTTTCACATTGTTTATTAACTCATGGATATGTGCATCGATTTGCAGAGGTCTTAGTTTGTTATCTAAGGACAACCCAGGCACTATATACCACATTCTTATATGTCAAGTACCTAATGTCCTTCACTATTTTTTCAATTTCTATTACTGAGATTTTGTCTATGTCGATTCCAGTGAAATTATATATCTCACCGCCAATATATTGAACATTGGGTTCTCTTTCAAACTGGCCACCATGACATAAAACAAATTTGATTGACTCCGTCACAGAGGGTTTAATAACACAAAAAATGAATTTGCATTAAATGCAATGTCAAACAACCAAAGTTCTTACAAACTACCTAAGTTAACCATCATTAAATGCATTAATTGCAATGTCACATAAACAAAAAAAATCTATACTGTACAAGAAAAATTACCAAAATAAAAAACTAAATGTCACAACTTCATAAAATTACCACAAAGTACCAAAAAGTAGCAAAAAATAAAAGAAAACAAGATCCTTTTGTCTGTTATGTTGATTGCTAATCTATTGCCATAAAATAGCAAGGGGAAATGTTTAACTATAACAAAATTTTATTTCATACTTACTCCTAGAATATATAGTACAATATGCAGTGGTTAAGTAGACTGATATAAGAAAACGCATGTGAATTTTGTATTAGGAGAATCTTGTGAACTATAAAGGAAATGTGTGATATAGGGAAAGGCATGCAAGGATGAAAATGAAATGCATTAAAAATAAGTAAGAAGAGAGTAGGAGGATCTTTATGTTAACATAAACAATCCAAGATAAGATTTTTTTTTTCTTTTTGGTTCAGAAAGAGAAGATTAATATTATAGCAATTTTCAAATTTATTTTTTTTCTTTGCTTTGTTTCTACCTCCATTTGTAGTTGTGGAAACAGAAATAAATCACAGAGCTAATGAAAAGTAATGTTATCAGGGGAAATTCATTCAACCGACTAATTACTACCAGTGAGTTAACAAGGTTCAAGCAACAGATGTTGAACTTGCAAGAAAATAAGTAAAGAATGCGAAGACAGAACTAGTTAGAAGATAGAAAAATAGTCATCTAGTTTACTACAATCAAATAACCAGCAAATATGTAGATATAGGGACCACAAGCATGGACCACTAAATTAACAACATCACCTTTAACCTAATAAACAAATTTAACTTGCTAGTGGACCACTAAACAAAGACAAAAATAGAGATCACAAAAAAAAAAATGAAAACCACACTTACTTGTAAACAAATGGACGTGTGCCCATTTTTGTAGTGCCAATGGGGGACAATGTAGACTCCACTTGCAGAAAAATGCCCAAATGAGTGTTTAAAATGTTGCGGGTTGTGCGATGGACTCCACTGCATTTTAGGTGCTATTCGAAGGAGGTGACGATTGGTCTATGCATTAGGGTTGGAGATAGTGATGACGTCGACAACAAAGACTTGGCAACAATAATAGAGAAATGTGACGGCAACAATGGAACCTTAAAGGAAGACGACAACTTTGTGATTTGGGGAGGGAGACGACGACAACCACTGCAAGTTGTGTTTTGGTCGAATGTCTGTTGCAGGTTGTGCATTTTACTCAAATGTGTGTTGGGGTGAAAACTTGGCAAGACTTGAACGATGATGGTGTGGCGTTTTTGGGGAAATACTTTTGCAAGTGAGGAGCACGTGATATATGATGTGACAGTCTAGCTTCATTTATCAATGACTACGTGACAACAATGGTGGTCACTTCAGTTGTCACCGTTAAATTTTAGATGACAATTTAACATCAGGACCAATATTAAAATATTCTGAAAAGTTTAAGAACTAAATTGATCCACTTGATACTATGGAAACCAAATTACTATAATTAAAAAAATAAGGGAATAAAAAATATAATTAAGTCAAAAAAATATTTATACATACTCTTTTTAATAATTTTACTTATACAAAAATATTTTTAAAATTTTATTTAAATATAATATATTTATTTTTTAATACAAATTGTATCGTATTCTTATGGGTTGTTTGTTTGGGCTTATCAGATAATACATTTTCTCCTTCTCCTACAGAAAGAATAACTTTTTTTTAAGGAAAAATTGTTTTATGTTTGGATGCAATAATTTAGAAGAGCTTTTAAAATAGGGTGAACAATTTTAGAAATGAAGGTTTCTCTCTTTTCTTATTTTTCTCCTTATGGGCAAAATTTAAAAATTTTAACTTCTCCTTATAGGAGGTTTTCTCAATTTTCATTAACTTATCCATTTTCTATAAGCTCAAACAAACATGTATATTTTTATCAGAATGTATTATTTTTTTTTAAAAAAACTTATTTTCAAAATAAGTCCAAACAAACAGATCATAGACCCACAGCTTAATTTCCCAAGCCCTCAAGTAGAAATTTGAGTGTTACGATCGAAATAGGGTGCCCCAAATAGCATCCATAGACCAGGCCTGGTCGAAGCACACCTGAACAACCCGCCCACCTCCGACTACCTCTCTCCCGCCCCCAGATTATCAATACTGTCACTATACTCTCACTCCCACCGTTTTCTCTACCCGTGATTCTGTTACCATAAAATAGTAGGGAGGCACTACTCTACTGCCCACCTTGGTGGGTGGTAGAGAGTTTTAATTTTTTTAATATATTTTTAGTTTTTTTTAAATTTTTTTATTTTTTTAAAATAATTAAATATTTTTTATATCATAAATTTGTTTCAAAATTTTTTAATATGTTTTTTGTAAAATTTTTTAAGTTACAAATGAGTAATAAAAAAATTATGGATAACTAATAACATAAATGTAAAAAAATTTAAAAAAAACATTAAAAAAAAGAAAGAAAGTTTGCCACAGCCAAAATAGTAACCTTGTCATTCGCTCTTTCCCTCTCCCTCTAATGGCTCGGTTCCTCTCACAGACCCTCCTCTGCCGCGCCACGACCTCCTCCTCACACCCCATCAAGGCCACGGTTGCGCTTACCTCTTGGATTAACCATGCTCGTCGCCACCGATCCTCTCGAGCTACGAAACCTCAACTCATCGAGATCGAGCTGAACTCCTCATCCTCATCGCCCTCGTCACATTTGGCGGACGGCGAGTACGACTTGGCTCTCAAGAAGTTCGAGGACTTCATCCAACAGATGCTCGTGAGGAAAGCCACACCCGATTGGTTACCCTTTATTCCAGGGTCCTCGTTCTGGGTCCCACCTCGCCCTATCCCTGAGAAAGTCGTGGACTTGGTTGAGAAATTGGCGGTTGAGCTCGGCGACGAGGAGTGTCTCTCCGTTGCCAGCGTGCAAGGTTGGCCGTGCTCTAATTTCTTCATCAAAGGTACCGCCCGTGCTACTGTCTTTTAGCCTATTCATAAAATTGGCTTGCAATTAGTTCCCATTTTCAATTGTTTTATTTTGAATAGATCCAAAAATAATACTTAAAATTGTGCTTTTCACCTTATTCTGAAGCTTCGACAACTGGAAGCAAATTTAGTATCACTATTTTTTCTTCTCAATTGGTAATTGTTGGACAAAAAAAATGATATTTTTGTTTTTTTTTTTTTAGCGGGGTTAGAAGTGAGTTTAGTCTTTTTCATTTTTCCCCTTAGAAGGCTGAAATCCTTGTTGATATCCAGAAATCGGAATGCAATTTCTTCAAACTAATTAGATAACTTGACAGATTATTATGAGTTAACACTAGAGAAAGTAAATCCTTTCCGAAGATAATTTTTTAAGCAGAAGTATATTGTCATTGATTTGAAGTTTGTGTTTCATTTCTTTCTTGTATTTTGAAATTGAAGTTTTGGCTCCTTACTATAGCAATGAAACTTAAGCCAGGAAAGGATGGTGGTTGGCAGGAAGATATGCACTTGAAGGCTTAGGCCTTTGCTTTTCAAGTCAGATTGTTCTTCCCTTAATGCTAAAATGTGTTGGAATTAGAGAAATCTCGGCAACCTGGTGCTTAACATTTTTCTAAATGTAGGTAACCATATGAAATGGCTGGTTGCAGTGTCTAATACTATTATGTAGGCTTATGGGGAATTTGGGATGCCTCTGTGGCAGCCATGGATATCCTTTTTCCTGTGCCGCTAAGAATTAGCTTCCAAGGGCTTTCTTCCATAAAAATATTGTTATCTCTGAAAGTATGATACGTTGAAGTGTATAAGGGCTGTTGATTGACTAACAATTAACAGCTTATATAGTTTGTGAAAGTCAAGTTAGGCAAATTCTTCTTGTGTACAGGTTTGCAACCATTGGCATGCACAAGTTGTTTAGTCATTCATGGCCAAATACTGGGTATTGTAGTTTATAGATTTTGCTTGACTCATTTCAACACTCATGAAAATATGGTTGGTTGGATGTTTGCTAAAAGCTTGAAACCAGGCTATATATTGGTTATTTGTTTGGTGTATATATATATTGGATCGAGCGCTTACCACTATACCAAAATGTATAGCTATTCAACTCAAGCGTCACATTTCGACTATGACTCGACCCTTACTTGTGCTTCTGACACGCGACAATTACTATCGTACCTTGGCTAACAACGTGATGGGGATAGGGGGTAAACAGAAAGAACAATAACAGGATAACTCAAGTAAAGGTACGAAATCGAAAGATTGAAGA
>JASKGM010086069.1:0-13998 GCA_034509205.1 Ceratonia siliqua | reverse complement strand
CTTAAAAAATTCTGAAAAAAATACATAAGATAAAAAATAATTAATTAATTTTAAAAAGTAAAAAAAATTTTAAAAAAAATAAAAAATAGAAAATGTAAAAAAATAAAAAAGGGAGTGGGGTGGTAGGATAATATTTCCCATTTTTCTGATATACTTTTGGTAACATATTTTTCTGTGGTAAATAAGGGGATAGTCGAAGGTACTGTATTGATTTTCTTAAAAAGTATAAAAGAAAAAAAAAAGAAAATAGAGGAAGAGAAACTTCTTGAATTCTCTAATACTCTAGTGGCAACTTCCTTGTCTCACCGTTAGATATTTTAACTACAGTAAAAAATAAATAAATAAACATCCCTTTTATATCTATTTTTCCCTTAAAGCTACATGGCCCTAATTACATGCCCTATATATATATATATATATATATATTTTATAAACTAAAACCGACATTTGGTGTAATTTAAGAAACCCATTTAAATAGATTATTGTGGAAAGCTACATGGCATTTCCAGAGAACTTCTTTGCCAAAGTCTCTTCTACTTTCTTCGGCTGAAGTCTGGCTTCCTCTAGAATCCCCACTTTTCTAGAAGCAAACCCTCGGCCAATACCAGAAAGTGTTAGCTCTAAGGTTTCACACCCCTTATATTATAAAAGTATTTTTAATTATGTCTCAAAAATAATAAAAATATAAAATGAAATTTTATATTAAAGTGTAATTTATTTAAAGAAAAATTATAGAGTATATTACACTTATTTAATTCTCATGAAATTTTCAGATAAATAATTAATTGCAAATACCACGCTGGAACATTCAGATGAATACATGCAAAATTATCATAATAAGACATGCAATTGCCATGCTGGAAATTAAAATCAAAGTTGAAAAGTCAAAGAGCCACATTGCAACAACAGAGAAGCCTCTAAAGGCAAAATGCTACAAGACAAAACAACAATAGTCACGTGAAGTTTTGTTTGGTTGACAAAGTCAATGGAATAACATTCAAGTGAAGCATTTAATGTTATGACAAAAGGTGTAAGGCATTAATGTGCAAAAAGACAAAAACTCTCATTTATGTCATTTTCAATTTTACCAAGAGCCAATTAAAATGAGGCACCCCATCTCTCTTGGACAAAGGAAAAAGAAGATTCAAAGTAAAGCACAAATCCTCAAATGCTCAGACGCACATCTCATCTCATTTTCAGGTAAAGAGAAAAGTGTTGAAGGATGAAGATGAAGAATATACACTGATATAGAAAGATCTCATCTGATTTAGATGTAGTGTTACTTTCGACTGGAGCATTATTCCTTGCAGAGGAAAGATGAATAAACTACACGAATATGGGAATATCTCATCTGCTTTCAAAAGGATTCACAAAAGCAGTCCTACAGCTTACTTCAAAATGGCCGAGCAAATCACGAAGTATGAGGAAAAGGGAGATATGATCTCCAACGGCTAGAAGAAGAAGATGAAGATAAATAGAAGAGCTGAAGGATATTTGAATTATTGAAGAACAAAGAGTAAAACTGGTACAGTTAAGCTCTCTTCCCTCTCATTGTGCTTCATCTCTAAATCTTGTGAAAGTGAGCTACTGAAATCTAAACGTTCTTCTTTCATTTATTTTTTTATATTACTTAGAGAGATATCCTTCTTAGAAAAATCAGAGTGTGCCTATCTGGATGTATTTGCTCTTCCTAGAGAGTGTTAGATCATCACCATTTCTGTTTGAAGTTGTATTTTGTGGTTTGGGGTATAACCACTGTATACGTTGTTGGTGAGCGTTTTGTAAAACTAACTTGTTTGTGGTGAGTAAGGAAAACCACCTGTTGCTAGTGATCAGGGAAAACTAGGTTGTAATCTGATTTAAGATTAGTGAAAAAATCCCTTGGGAGCCAATGAGACTGGATGTAGACTCACATAATGTGAGTTGAACCAGTATAAATCTCTTGTGTTATTTTTCCTTCCTTTTCTCTCTGATTGGTTATCTTTTTCAAGACTTAGTTAAATTTGAAAAACTTTCAGTAGGTCACTAAAACAGCTTTCAAGTGACTAAAACGAGTTCTAGGTACCTAAGTCTTAAAAATATTTTCAGGTACCTAAAAGTATTTTCGGGCAACTAAAACTTTCAGTGCACTAAAACTGTTGTGTATATTCTTTCAAAACCTATGTGCTTCATTTATACTTTTAATTTTAGTTTGTCCAACTAACCTTTACTTGAACAAATTTTTAAAATACCAATTCACTCCCCTCTTGATATTTTCCTAACTTTTAGAAAGAGAGAAAGAGAGTTCTCAACTATTCTCTCATCTGAACGTTTTCAGCCTTTTCTGTCAAGGATTCTCGGCTCTTAGCCTTCTTGCTAGTAGCTCATCATGCATTAACTTATGTCTTTGGATCTCTTTCGTCTCTGACATTCATCCTCCTGCTAGTTGTTCTGTAGTAAGTCAGAACTGGGTGCAACATTACAGCAAGGTCCAATAGCCATAGTTCAGCTTGGAGCTTTGTTTTCTTCAGCGCTACTGTTGCAGAAAACCTCCACCAAGTATATTTTTGGAGTAACTTAAATTCTGAACTTGTGAGGAATGCAGGGGAAATTTGACTGTTTGGAGCAATGAGATATCACAAAACTGGTTTTTAAGTCTCAGCAGGTACTGTAAGTTCTTAAGCATTATTCCTTTGCTTGGTCAATAGGGACAATAAATATTTATTATATTTAGTTTGTGAAGGGCAATGTTCTTTAACGAATGTAAGAAATAAGTATTGGTTTCACCTTAAGTTTAGGACCATTATAGCATGAAATGTCTGATTTTCTAAAAAGATAGTATTGTTATTTAGATGACTTAATTTTAATCTCCTAGAAGAAAGGTGTGCATTATGACTGTTAGTAGGTAATAAGTGTTAACTCGTCATAATTTTTCAAGGCAACTATCGGATTATGAAGTCATTTTTAGAACATATTTGAAGGGTCCAACCTCTTGGTAATCATAACACCATTGACAAATTTCTAAGAAATCCGGAGATTTGGTTTAGTTAATATAGGAAATAGATAGTGATTTTGGATGACTAATACATCATATGTATCATTCTTACATATAGGAACAACCACATCAAATTTTTCAAGGGCAATAGTAATATATTCTAAACTCTCCAAGCTAGTAAGGTGAGTGGAAATTCTCTACCTTTGGTTACAAGAATTTTCCATATAAATATATATGTACATATGTATTGCTTATCTTGTTTATGATAACAACTCTACATTGATTTTTAATGAAGCTCTGTTAATTTTTAAACTTAATTGTTCTTTATTGTTATAGCTATGATTTCTTTTGAACTATGAAGTACTGGTTTATTTTCATGGATAGTTTTACAAAGGTGATGGAATTTATGTGATGTGAGAACATTGTTTTTGAGTGGATCCTTAGCTACTTTTATAGAAAAACCCTAGGTGCACCTAATATAAGTGATTATACATGGACCATACTCTGACATAATGTTATCCGTGAGATTACTCCAGATCTATATCGTAGTGATCTGAATGCTGTCTTTGACAGGCAACTTGTTTCAGTACAGTATCTGATATATGTAAGTGTAAGAGTTTCTCTTGTGAATAAGCAGTTGATCAATCTTGTTAAATGTATTCATATTTCTGGGAATTATGCTTATACCGATAAAATTTAGAGCAATGGATTCATTCGTCTGGACTTGTTTTATTCCATTGAGCATTTTTATAAATGTTTCGTCTTGTAAGATCTGATTTACTAAATGATCATACTTTGTTTTCTGTGCTGGACAAAAAATTTGATATTGATCTGTTATCAGAATTTAATGTCTTTGATAGTTTCAGTTGATTTCTATTTTGGTAAAATATAATATTGATGTGATTTTAGTTTCTTTACTTGAAACTTAACATTATTTCATATCCACTTATGCATACTAAATATATCTAAATTATTTTAAAACTTGTACCCTTGGGTAGAGATTTTTCATCTCACTGAGTCTTGCGACTCACCCCTCTCTTTAATCTTTTTCAGATAAGGTGTTAATATCCTTGCAAGTCAAACTTCCTTAGCTAATGAAGCAACGTTGGATTGATGGTGGACAGTTGGATAGGGTTTGCATACTCAAAAGTTAATATTGCACGTTCATTTTTGTTTAACATGTTCTGTCTGTCGATTATGGGTCCAACTGTTTGTGACCTTTTGTTTTGGTAATGTCAAACTTTGTTAGAAGCTTGAAAATTTGATCTTTAATTTATTATGTTAACGATTACAGGGTCTATATGTTTGAGAGTTTAGGCTTGCGGGATACTATTTTACGGTAGTTCCTACGTCGGTCAGGTACCACATTTAGGGCGTGACAATTTTTTTATTATAATCAAATTCAATTTATTATTAAAACCTTAAAAGTTTTATTATTTCTTGAACTGCTTATTAAACTTTTATGAAAAATATTTTTTTGACTTTTATTAGTTAGTATAATAACCATCAATAAATAATTATGTTACTAAAAATCAATTATAATATATCAAATTGAAATATATTTACATATATAATTTGTAACAAATATAAATAAAAATTACAACATTTTTTATAGAAGAATATATAAATATTATTCAACAAAGTATTTTATCAAAGTTTGCACGTTTTTAAATTAAAAACAAAACAAAACAAAATTAAATTATTGTTTTTGAGGACTATTTTTTTTTAAATTCAAATAAAATCCTAAAAAAAATACACATGACAAATATTATATACATTTTTATATATTATAATAAGTTAACAACAAACTATATGTATGTAAAATAAAATATAATTATCTAATTATATAATAAATTATAAAATAATAAATAATAAACGAGTCATATTCAATTATTTCGAGTTACTTGTTCAAGTCAATTTTATCCATCTCGTCATTTCTTTAACTTAACTAAATGAGTTCATTGTTAATATTTATCATGCTATTAATTAAATTAAAATTATTTAATAAAAATAATTAGTCAACAAATTAATATGTAATTTTAAAATACCAATAAAGAAAAAAATAAAGTGATCAAAAGTTTATTTGATAAAAATGGTAATTTTTTATTGAATAAGTATTTGAATTTAATTAGGAGTGTAAATAGACTATTTTAATATAAATTAGTCAAATGTTTAATAATATAAAAAAACAAGTGAACAAATAGGTACTTGTAAAAATCCATAAATTAATTTATTACTATAGAGTACCAATAAATATATTTAAGTATGCTAATAGCTTCACCCGTATTTCCTTATTCTAACGTTATAAGTGATTGGTTTAGTCTCCTTTGTCTCTATGTATTAAATTGATCATGTCACTTAAGAGTTAAGAGGAAGATAGATGTAGGTAAGTGAACTTAATCAAAAAGCATATAAAGATTAACCATTGTTCGAATTAAATGTTGAGTAGCTATTAAAAAATGTACAAAAATATCAAACAAATTGGTTAAATGATAAACAATAAATTGTTCGAATTAAGTCATCAAAAGTTGAATATTTGATGCCTAACTATTTGTCAAGCTTAGTTTTTATAGAGTTTGACTATACAAGAATAGTAATATAAAACTTTAAATTTAAGATTTTTTTTATAAATTATTTATCTTTAGGCCACACTTGGTTCCTAACTATAACCTTGTAACAAGTTGAAATTGATAGGCTAGTTTCATAAATATTAATGGGGAAGAATACACCAAACTTTCATGAATCTAGATATTTTTGTAAATAACTACAACAAACTTTAAAATTTGAATACTAAAACCTTGAATTTTAATAAACTTTATAATAAATCTTAATGTCCATTTGAAGTAAAAATTTCAATGCTAAATTTGTTAGTTATTCATAAAGTATTCAACATATTTTTTTGAAATTCATAATGTTGTCACTTTTTTTTTATTTTAATAATGCCTGACACTCTTGTTAACTACTTAATAGAATTGAGAGGAAATTTTTATATAAAATTTATCAAAATTCAAGAGTTCAATATACGGATTCTGAAATTTGTAGCGGTTATTAAAAAAATCTAATTTTGTGGGAAAATTATACATTTTTCCATATTAATATCTTACCAAATTGTGATTGTGTTCATTGTGCCATCCACAAAAAATATAAGACATTTAAGTTGGAGAAATATTTATGGAAATATCTATTTTGTTGTGGGCACTAGAATATACTATTTATTATTTAATTCTTTTTTTATATTAATTAATTCTTTTTTATGTCATCTATTTTTTAAAAAAATTTTTAAGAATTTTTACTTATGAAAAAAAAATTCAAAAAAAAAGAATAAATAGTACAATAAGTGTAAAATTTTTTTAAAAAATATATAATATAAAAATTAATTAATGAATATCAAAAAATAAATAAAAATATTTTTTGTTAACCTACCGTCGCAATTGAGTACGGTAATAGTATTACCCAATATTTGTAAGTTGGAAGTGAACTAGTCTAAGTTCATGTAGTCGGCATTTAGATCTTGACTGCATAGTTTTCAGTTATAAAATTTTGATTGTTTAAAATTAATTGAACGGTCAAGATTCTATCGATTATTTTTTAAAAATAAAATTCAATATTCATGTAAAAAAAAACTGGATAATATTATTCTAAATATAACTATTGTGGAGATAATATTATTCTAAATATTACTCCAACTTAGACTAATCCCAATATAAAAGCTCAAGTGGAACAAAAAGGATCCCGTGGCAATTGTATGCAGTGGCGGAGGATAGTGGTGACAGAGGGGGGTGACAGCCCCCAAATTTTTTTTTTAATTTTATTTAGAAAAATTTTTTTTTTGGATTTTCTTTCCTAAAATTAAAAATTTTTATGTAAATAATTTTAAAAAAAAATTTTGCCCCTCCAAAATTTTCCTTCAAGATCCGCCACTGATTGTATGTGTCACGTTCGAGAGCTGAATGACACAATGGGAGAGAACAAAAATTATTTCAAAACAAAAAATATAAGAGTTAAATTATGATTGACAAACACGCTCAAAATGATCACAATTTAATTAAATGTAGTGCCAAGATATCCAATTGCATCTTGATTTTGTTTTCTTAATTATATATGAGGTAATTGTGCTAAAATTTTAAAGTAAATAATATGGTAAATTTTGAATTCGTCGCATCAAACTTTTTAATACTATATACCACTACCATTAGACCAAGAGGTGATAGAGAGTGAATCTTGACTTAATGTTACTAAAGAAATTTTAAGGCTTCAATTAATCTATTTTACAATATAGTATTATTGATAATGATTAATTTTAATTGCAATATTAGTTATTTTTAAATTTTCATCAAAATAATATAATTTTAATAATATTGTCCATTAACTTATTCATTAGTTAGTTTTATTTATATAATTTTAAATAGAGTATTTTTGTCTATTTACGTATTAATTTAACAAATATTAATTTAGAAAAAAAAAGCTGAACCTAATTAGATGAGAAAATATAATTTAAGAATATATTCATAATTTGTTTAGATACCGAAAGAGATAAAATTGTTTTAATTGTTTTTTCTAGTAAAAAATAGATGACCAAATTATTAGCCAGAAGGGATTAGTGTTAATAAAAGGGCAGAAAAGGTAAATGCAAACAAAATTGCTGAACTCACTCAATCCCCAACACCAAGTGGCCGTGCCCGACGAAACGGACAGCGGTGTGTTCGTCACAAACGCTACAAGCCGCGCCGCCTCGGCAGCGTTCATCAAATGAATCGGTTTCTTCAGCCTCCCCTACTCTCTCCGTCCAACCTTAAGGTCCCATTAGCATCGTTGTTCCAAGGCCTACTTCGACCACATGGACGGTACTCTCCTTTTTTTTCGTTGATATGGGTTTTATGTGTTTGAATGAACAAACGAGATTCACTGTATTCAAGATTTATGTTCTGGGTTCAGGCATTCATGTGGATTCTGCATTTTGATGTGTCATTTTCTATGATTGTATAATTTACGCCAGTGAATACCATTTTCCCCTGGCTGGACTGGAGACAGAGAATCTAACATTGATGAGTGTCTCCTCTATTAACGATTGGAAAATGTAGAATCATTTCGTCATTATAAAGGTGAAATTTTGACTTGGCTGTAGTATTGTCAGAGCAGATAGCCAATTTTGGGTTAATTTTATGATAAAAAAATTGTTATGCCCTCTGATTTAAGATGTGCTATACTTCCTATCAGGCTGTGTTCTACTCATTATGCTTGCTTAAATATGTTTATATTATCCGTGTGTCTGTGCACCCATTACTAAGTATCTACACTACACCTATGTATTCAGAATATCTAATTTTGTGTTTATTGAGTTTTATTTATGAAGATCTAGCATGAATTTTGTTCTTTGGAAATGTACTTTAACTTTCTTACAGTTTCTGTAGTCATGTCATTGAGGGACATAAGGACCATATTGGAGTTTCATCAAATAGGAATTCACTTCCCAGATTTAGAACATTTTGCACTAGCAAAGGTGCGTCTAGACCTTTCAATATTTTTCACTTAGATTGTAAAGAAGCCAAGTACCTTCTGTTCACGTTTCATATTCTTTATACATTTGTTATGGAAATGAAAAGTGTGTGCTGCAATCCCCTGGTATTAGTGTGGTCAACAGGACAGGAATCACTGAAAATTGATTTCATTCTCTAGATTAAACTTGTTATTTTTCTTTGAGGATTGTAGCTAGGTGCCAACCTTGAGATTAATTTTGTAGATTAAAGAATCCTGTTTTTCTTCATGTCTTATTGATGTTGTAGATCTCTTTTCTGTTGTTATCGAAGATTTGATTTTAACATGGCCCTTCTGCCTTGTGCTGTTGTGCTATTGTCAATGATTAAGGACATCCTTCCTGTTCGCTCTCTTCTGGTTGAAGGGTATTTTCTTGATAGAGTTGTTTATGGTACTTTGTCATTATACACTTCTCGTGTTTCCTTGAAAACGTCATTTTTCAGATTGAGCTTGCCATTATTTGATCACGTCTAATCTCTATTTGTTGTCAACAACTGGCTACTTCTCCATTTGAGAAACTAGTTTGATGACAGCATGCATATGCAAGGATCTCATCATTCTTGCTGTATAATTTTTTTTTCCTGGTTCTTTGTCAGATCTGTTAGCTAAGAAGTGTGTGCCATGCAATACAAAGGAATTGCGACCCATGACTGAGGATGCAGCAGACACTCTAATGCCGCAGGTTTATTTATAAAAATCAAGTCTGCCTTTTTAAATCTGTGAGTGTTATTATCTTGGATGTTTACAATGGGTGATCAGGTTGCTGGATGGAATCTGCTAAATGAAGGTGGTGTCTTGAAGCTGAGGCAGTCATGGAAGGTAAAATCTTTCACCAAAGGATTGGAATTTTTCAGGATAGTAGCTGATCTTGCTGAAGCTGAAGGTATGGTGCTCTGTTTTCATTTTGTTACTGTTCTGTAAGTAATTATGTTAAAGGCCACATAGAAAATGTAACCAAGATGTTTTTAATGCAGGCCATCATCCTGATCTTCACCTTGTTGGCTGGAATAATGTTACTGTTGAGATTTGGACTCATGCAGTTGGTATGAATGAGTTATTAATCAAGCTATTTGATCCAATGTTGATATATAGAAATAGAATATCAAGAGACTATGTTCCAAGCACAATTTAAAGTTGAAACCAGTATGATTGTTGGTTGGCATACCAATGCTTACAAATAACATCATGGTGAAAGCAGTACATTTCTGGCATAATTTTATCCATCTTTGTTCAGCTTGGTTTTAATTTATCTTCCATTATGCATCTGTTACTTTAAAAAATAGTACATTTCAGTCTAAACAGTTAGGCATACTGATCTTTTTCCCTTCTCTGGAAAGCAGTTAAATATTTACTTCCTTCCTCTCTAGAGTGGACAAAAATTGCAAACTCTTTGGATTTTATGACAATTTCCCTTTGATTTTATGAAGTCTGATACACCCAGTATTGAAGCTGTATATTACATGAGTTCCTCTCAGTCTTAGATAGAAATATTTTGATAGGAGTGTGATGGGGAATGGGATAGGAATACTGGGATACAGGATAGGAATATTGGGATTAATCAGGATTCAGGAGTATTATGGATTAATATTACATGAGTATTTATTAGTAAATTAGGGAATTTAGGGATAATAGTTATCAAGTGATTTGGGTTTACCTATTTAAAGATTGCTTGTTACTTTGACTTATCAGTCTAATTATAACTCAGTTTAATTGAGATTGTTATTGGAATATTCAGATCTCCCCCTACCCTTTCTCTCCCCTCAAATCCTCTCTTTCCCTTTACTGTTCTGTGTTTGTCATGCATCATTGGGGGAAAAAAAAGGGTGCAATCTTTTGCCCTAATTTACCTGTTTAATGTCTTGCAAAGTAAGATTTGCCTACTTTTGTCTGTTTTTTGCTTTCTTCATTTTCCTCTAATTGAACTTGTACCAAATACTCTCTAAATTCATAGGAGATATTATTTCTGTAGAAAATTTAAATTGGTACAGCATAAATGGTAAGAAAAGATTACACGAGTTGAAACCATTCTGGTTAGATCACTCAGAGCTATGATATTAGTCATATGTATGTGTATGTTGACAAAAATTTGGGTTTAGCTACCTTTTCAATTCATATGTATCTGTAATACTGATTGCACATTTTAATAACATTGTAGGTTAAGTTGGTTAACAGTAGTTACAGTATAGTATTTCAAGATTTAACAGTGTTTGCTGGTTCAGTCAATGTTGGACCAGCATTATTGCATCTTTCCAATTGCGTTCTACTTATTCGTC
The DNA here is from genome assembly GCA_034509205.1 of Ceratonia siliqua. Taxonomy (NCBI): domain Eukaryota; kingdom Viridiplantae; phylum Streptophyta; class Magnoliopsida; order Fabales; family Fabaceae; genus Ceratonia; species Ceratonia siliqua. The sequence goes on along the minus strand of JASKGM010086069.1, from coordinate 3,216 downwards.
CCAAAATTTCCCATGGCTGCTATTGAATGCTTACTTTTCTTGATTTTCGACCTTTAACATCATTTGTATATCATTATATGGGCATATTCTTAAAAGTGATCCATTCTCACGCAGGTGGGCTGACAGAAAATGACTTCATACTTGCTGCTAAGATCAATAAGCTTTCTGTGCATCACCTACTGAGACAGAAAGCTGCTGAGTGAGTAATCGGTGTGAAGAGAAAGTTGTAAATTTAATACTATTAACAATAATTATAATATTGTGCTAATTTCTAGTGATATTTTGTTTTGAGATGGAGCATATCACATGGCATCTAGCTGTTTATTTGTCCAGAGGTGTAGCTGAAGATCAGTACAGTGACATATTTTCATTGCTATATTTGCTGGGAGTGTCTAAAAAATCTTTTGGCATGATAGCCGTACTGATGATGGAAACTTTATAATTCAATGTTGTGCTATTGCAAGGATGATCCCAGTAAATTTTTAGAGAATTGAACATTTTCAACAGGAATTTAGCAGTTGGTTAACATTGCTACCTGTGACCTTGAGTCTCAAATTGGATTCTTAATTGAACTTTGACTGATTATGTAGAGGAGGTGATGATGATTGAGGTTCATGGGTGGTATTTTGCATAACTTTGTAGGAGTTATGACCGATTTCATGGCTGTATTTTGAATCCCCATTGAATTTGGATTCAGTTTTTTTCTTAAGAAAAATGACCGAATCTTTTCTAATTGTGGCAATTCATTTATTTTTGGATGATTAATATTTGTTTGACAAAATATGTCTACTTTACGTGCATTTTAATTGTAGCTGTTTAAAAGTTAATGGACGGTTACGATGGACAGAAAATGATTTTAAAGAAAATGACTAAATCCTTGTCGAATTCACCATCATTTTCATTGTGGCTGACGTTGTCGTCCTATTACCGTCTATCGGATAAGGATTTGAAAAAGGATCGTCATTTTCATTGCATTATGGTCGTTCACTCATTTTTTCAATTTTCTCAAATTTTTTTCCCTTTTTTCATGATCATCGTAACACTCTCCCCGTTCTCATTTTCCTCGTCTCCTTCCACTGTCTTTTCTCTCTTTTATTCTTCACTATCCAAGGGTGCATACCTAGACAAAAACTAAGTTCCCACTCACTAGTTACGACCCATGTAACAAGCTACACCAAGTAAGAAGTGTAGAACAATTGGATCACAAGGACAACCATTGTATAACCATTCATCAATGGATGCCGCTTTCCATATTGGGTTAAAATGCAAACTTATAGCCACAGAAGTAGGAATAATGGCACCAGAAATAATATTGTTCCATAAAGTAGAGATTTATAAACAGGCTCATGAATGCCATCAATATCTACTAGAAGGGAAGCAATAAAAGCGGTAATAAATATAGAAGTTACAGTAGATAAGGTAGAGATTATCAAACCATCCAATGTAAAGACGATTTTCAGTAAAGATGTCAAACGAGTCGAGTCAAGCTGGCCTGCCCCAAACCCTTATTAGCCAGCCAAACTGGAGGGCTGAAGAACCCCTAGCCCGCCCTTCCCTGCCCTTGGTCGATTGCAGGTTGGCCCTTCACTTATAGACTTATATACTAATTTTTTTTTTATGTAATCCAAAAATTGTAGACTAGTGGTAAGAATATCATTTTGTTTTCATAGAAACCTAAGTTTGATTCCTAACAATCGTACAACTCAAGATTTTTTTTTTGAGTGAAACAAAAAAAGAAAAGAAAGGGGGCCAACTCGCACAACCTTAAACCTAACCCGTACTTTTAAATTGGATGGACGAGCCAACCTGATGGGTTCAGCTCATTTTGACAGCTCTAGTTTTCAATGTTGGTTATCCGGTTATAGAAGCGACCCAATAAACTTAAGCGTGAGGAAATCGTTCCATGAGAGCAAGAGGAATTTTATTTTTAATTCTCTTACTGATGTGTTCAGCCAAGATCAAAAGAAAAGGATCAATCATTTTCCTATGGATGGGATTCTGAACCCCGTCTACCACTAACGCCTTACCATCACTATGAAATTTTTTTTCCAGAAATTTTTTAAAGAAAATATATTTAATCAAAGAAATAATAATTTTTTTCTCATAAAACTATTTTAAGAGAAATTTCTTTTAAAAAAAATTTTACAAAGAGGAGTATAGATATGTTTACCTTTTTCGGCACTTAGATTTTGTCGTTGGTGTTTTTTAAACTACACCTGAATGTACTAGTATATTTGAATGCTTTGTTATTTTTTTTTTCATTTATTTATTTATTTTCGTTTGTATTTTTTTAGTTTGTTTCAATTTTTTTTACATTTTTTTAAGTATTGTGTTTTAACTATTTTTTTTTGAGTTTTTTTCTTGAATTCTTTTGATTTTTTTTCTTAAAATACAAATTATAAAACAAAAACTTAAGAAAATATATGTTCAAATGTTCTAATACATCTATATATAATTTTACAAATACATTTATCTCAAAGTTGACTCGTAACACTAATATTTGTACAAGAACAAAATTTGTTACTCTAGAAAATGTTTTTAAACATAAAATTAAAATATGTTGAATTATATTTTTTAGTGGAATTTAATTCTATCATATATATATATATATATATATATAATTAATTTAATCTAATTATTTTTGTAAATGAAATATACTTCAAAGTTTTACTCTAACATTTGCTTGTAGTAAGAAATAGCAGTTTAACGTCATGTTGGCAATTACATAATAAACACGCGCACCTCTTCCTACTGCAGTTCCAAATAGTTCATCCCCATATATTAGAAATTTGCTATGATCCATGGAGTGCTTTAAGAAGCGACTCTGATCGAAGGGTTTGGGTTTGAGATATCGGAAAATGATAATTTAAAAAAAAAATTTAAAAATTTTTAATGTTTGTTTTAAGGAAAAAATTTTAATAGAAAAAAATACTTTCTTAATTATGAAAAATGCTACTAAGTTTTTTTTCATTAAGGATCATCCCCTGCTCTACTCATCAGTTCATCTTCTATCCAACAGAAACTGACTTCTTAATCATGAAATTGGAACTATCGGCTATCAAAATTCACTAAACATTATATTCATATTGATGGATTACATCTGAGTCTTATAAGAATTGTGAGTAGCAAATAAAAAGGCATGTTCCATGGGGGGGGGGGGGGGGGGGGGGGGGGGGGGGGGGGGGGGGGGGGGGGGGGGGGGGGGGGGGGGGGGGG
>JASKGM010086058.1:0-14000 GCA_034509205.1 Ceratonia siliqua | reverse complement strand
TGGTTGCTAACAACTATCTGACTTAGCCATCCAAACACTCCAGCGAGTGTGGCTCCTGATGAACAAGGACAAGTGGCTAAAGAGAACACATCAAATTCTCACAATGAAATCAACCCATTACATATTGTTAACATTAAATCAAAATGTGAAATTGGTGAAGGGGTTCAAAATCATTTTACATTCAGAACAAAGTAGACACCAGAATAAGAACCAAAGTACCAAACTTCCATGTATCAGATTAAGTGTAACATAAAAAAAAAGAATCAGAATTGTTAGAAAACTAAGTGGCAATCCCTTGAACAGAGTAACCCATAACAATTCTTTAATACACCATAATATTATGAATTCTCTCAAGGAAGCATTTCTAGAAATCTATTAAAAGAAGAAACCCCAAAACCATTTTCTTATATGATCGAAGTAATTGTAAATTTGAATTAGAAGATGAAATTACCTTACTATAGATTCAATAACATCTAAATTTCTTCGTAGCACAAAATTCTTAGAATACTCCAATGATGCCTTCGATCTCCAAAATCATCGTCTCCCCAAATACTCGTATGGTGCTTCAGATTTTTAGAAACTTCTTGATTCCTACTCTGATTTTCGGTCCCCCGAACTCATCTCCTCGACGCTTGCTTATAGCCAGCCATTAAATCAAATCCCCCCATTGACTCCTTCCTTTTACGGTGTTAGATATGAAGCAAAACAAGCAAGTGAATTTAGGGTTTCCCCTTTGATGGTGAAGGTAGAAGATTGGCTAAAGATTAGAGTGGATTAGGCGGCCACTGCAGCATGAGAGAGGCCAAAAACTATGATGTGTGCCATGACTTGGGTTTCCTATTGAAGAAAAGGGGCGGCTAGTGAGTTAAGGGAGAAAAGAGAAGTGGGTCAGGTAGGTTAAATGGTGATGGGTCAGTCTATAGGCTGGCTAGGTTAGCTAATGGGTTGAGGGGGAATTGACCCAAAACTTGGGCTGATGGGGAGTTATGGGCCTGTTAGGTCAAGAATAATAAAGGGAAAATAAAAATGGGCTTAAGTGTTATATGCCATTTTTATTTTTGTTTCTCATTTGTATTCCTTTTGTTATAGTAATTTTGCAATAATAAACTTTGTTTCCTTAATTCTTTTTGTATATTTTGTATATATTTATATATTTATATTTTTAGATAAAAATAAGCTGAATAAAATATGGTGTTTACAGTTGCCCCTCTTTACTTACTTTTGATGGGTAAAAATGAAGAAACTATCGTTCTTTTATTTTATTTTTTTTATAAAGAACAAGTAAAGATAAAGACACATATTTTGTCAAAAGAGCGAAACTAATGAGTGAATTAAAATTTAAAATTTGGTAAAGAATAAGCCCTATGAAACCAAAAAACAAAATTATAAGGAATGAATCAATCTCTTAATGAATTTGAAAATATTACGAAATGAATCAATGCACTAAATGAATTTAACACCAAAACGAAGTGAATCCACTTACTCAATGAATTTTGAAGTTAGTATGGAGTGAATCAACATACTAAGTGGATTTGAAACTAGTACGGAGTGAATCCATGCACTCAATGAATTTTGAAAATTTAGTATGGAGTAATTTGACATACTAAGAAAATTTGAAATTGGTACTGAGTGAATCCACGTACTCAGTGAATTGCGGAAATTTAGTATGGAATAAATTGACATACTAAGCAAATTTGAAACTAGTACAGAGGGAATCCACGTAATCAGTGAATTTCAAAAATTTAGTATGAAATAAGTCAATCATACTAAGTGAATTTGAAACTGGTATGAAGAGAATTCACGTATTCAGTGAATTGTGGAAACTTAGTATGGAATAAATCAATCATGCTAAGTGAATTTGAAATTGGTATGGAATGAATCCACGTACACAGTAATTTTGAAAACTTTAGTATGGAATCAATCAACATACTAAGTGAACATGCAATTGATACGGAGTGAATCCACTTACTCAGTGAATTTCAAAAAATTTAGTATGGAATAATTAAATCATAGTAAGTGAATTTGAAATTAGTATGAAATGAATCCACGTATATAGTGATTTTTGAAAACTTTAGTATGGAATCAATCAACATACTAAGTGAATATGTAATTGGTATAGAATGAATCCACATACTTAGTGAATTTTGAAAATTTAGTATGGAATAAGTCAATCATACTAAGTGAATTTGAAATTGGTATGGAGTGAATCCACGTACTCATTGATTTATGAAAACTTAATATGGAATATCAGTCATACTAAGTGAATATGCAACTGGTACGGAGTGAATGCACGTACTCAGTGAATTGTGACAATTTAGTATGGAATAAATCAATCATACTAAGTGAATTTGAAAGTAGTACGGAATGAATTGCATACCAAGTTGAGTTGAAAAACTAGTATGGAGTGAATCAACATACTAAGTGAATTTGAAAATAGTATGACATGAATTGACATACCAAGTTGATTTGAAGAACTAGTATGGAGTGAATTGATACACTAAGTTGATTTGAAAATAGTATGGAATGAATCAATGTACCAAGTTGATTTGAAAAATTAATATGGAATGAATCGATATACTAAGTTGATTTGAAAATAGTACGGAATTAATCGACATACCAAGTTGATTTGAAAAATTAGTATAGAGTGAATTGAAAATAGTATGTAATGAATCGACATACTAAGTTGATTTGAAAAACTAGTATGCAGTGAATCGACATTATTAAGTGAATTGAAAATGGTACGTAATGAATCAATGTACCAAGTTGATTTGAAAAACTAGTATGGATTGAATTGATACACGAAGTTGATTTGAAAATAGTATGGAATGAATCTACGTACAAAGTTGATTTGAAAAAATAATATGGAGTGAATCAACATACTAAGTGAATTGAAAATGGTACGGATGAATTGAGTACTAGCCAATTTCAAGAATGATACTGGATAAAAACCAAATACCAACCACGCATCAAAACGAAGAGGTGTAAAAATGACTTACCCATCATGCATTTCAAATTTGTAAGATACGCAATAAATATGTCAATAATATATTTAAGGATAATATAGGATGAAACTATATGTCACTAGGAATTTTAAAGCAAAGTAGAGGACGAAAACACATGGCAATGAGAAAATTAAAACAAGGTAGGTATTTGGAATGTACCTTGTACCTCCAAGAAAGGTTTGACTAAAGCGTTCCCTCTCATTGGACTCTATTCCTTATTCTTTAAGTTGCATGTCTAATTGGTTCATAGGAATTACCTTTCTTGATGACCCACTATTTTCCAAAAATAAGAACTAAACCTTAGTTCTTTGTCAAAACTTGATATCGACCTAGACCAAGTCAGGTAGCCTATTCCCTGTTCAATAGAATAGCAAAATAAGGAGCCAAAAATATTTTGCCCCAGTTTAAGTTCTTTAGTGGGTGCAACCTTTGGTTTTTTATTCTTCAACCGATATACATCTTGTGCCCTTAAACAAATAAATTGTTGTTGATAGTAATATTTTCTTGAAAAATGTACCCTAGTCTGAATTTCTTATTCCAACCTCAAATCATTGCTTGATTGTTAGAACTCTTTGGTTATGGATTCTCTTCAATTTGATGCCTTAATTTTTGCCTAAGTCATCCTTTTTGGTTTTTAACTTAGCGTGCTGCCCTAATTTTTGCTTAAGCTACCCTTTCAGGTTTTTAACTTAGTCGGCATTTTTCTTCCTCTTCCATTTTTTCTGAATCATTTGTTCAAAGATAAGCACCGAGTCTTAACCTTGTAACCACCTTAATATTGATTCAAACCGTGTCAAGTAGATTGTTCCTTCCTATAATGCAAAACTCATTAAAAATGAAACATTGAGGAGTGACATTCAATTCAGCCTTTAATAACCCACTCTAACCTTTTCCAATGAATTTATTGAGGATGAATACTATTAAATGAATAAACCTCTTTTAGTTGTAAGTATGTTGAAAATAAGAAAGGGATCGTAAAGCCCTTGCAAGAATGATAGAAGGTTGAAATCTAGAGACAACGCAATTTTGCCCCAGTTCAATTACTGAGAAGGAAGTTCATTAGGTGAATAAACATTCTCTATTGAAGCAAGTCGATAGAAAAGCAGAAGGATCACAAGACTCTTGAAGTCTGTTAGATGAACATAACTCCCAGAAAAGAAAGGGGTCACAACACCCTTGAAGTTTGTTAAATGAATAAAACTCCTTTATTGAAGCAAGATGTAGAAAAGAAAAACAAAAAAGGCAATAATATTTTGTCTCATGTTTAAGTTCTTCAACTCCCGTAGACATTGATTCTCATATTCCAACTAATATGCACCATGTATCCCTTAACAGAAGCACACTATTTGTACAGTGATACAGAAACATTGCCCAGTCACAATCCCTTGTATTATTGTTCTTATTTCAAACTCTTACTTGGTTACCTGAGTTCTTCTAATGACATTTTTTTTTTCTTTTTGAAGTGATGCCTTAACTTTTGCCTAAATTGCCCTTTTAGGTTTTTGACTTAGCGGGCCTTTCTTTCTCCCTCTTTTTATTTCTTTTTATTTTTTTTTGTTCCTTCTTTGGTTGAATTAGGGTTCACTAGCTTTTGCACATTCTCATTTTTCTTCCTTCCTGGGTTACCTATAATCCTGAACTCTCTTGTACTTTTTTTAGATTTTTTTTTTGTTTCCACACTATGGAAACTATTCCTTTTTTCGATAACCCAATTATCTTTGCAAATTTTCACTGTTCATTATCCTCTTCTTCAAAGTTACAAATGTCCATATCCATTCCAACATGAGAATCAAAGAACAAACACTAAAGAATCTCTTGATGTTGAGAAAAATGAGAGGAAAGAATTTCCCTAAATGTGGGAATTGAGAAGATAAATAAGAATATTTGAAGAAGCAAGAGCATGACAAGGAAATGAACAAAACACTGAACATCAATTTTTATTCAACAGATAAGATAAGGTCCACACTTAATGAAAATTAAATGGCCTTGGACTTCAGCTAAATGAGTCAAGACTGAAATTAAGCCCACTAAAAAATGTAAACATTGTGAATCGACTATTAACAATAATTGCCAAGAAGCTGGTTTCTTTGATCTAGTCCGATCCACCAATCTCACTTCTCATCCTCTTTTCAAACATCTACAGGGTCATTTCCTCCATGGGTGGGCAAAGTATTGATATTACGATTTGGCCCATTATGTTGAATCCTAATGACTCTTTGCTTGGGTAATTTCATGACTTGTCTCTTAAATGCCCCTTAATTCTCTATTGTATGGCCATTAACATTGAAGTGATATGTACATCATGCACTGGGATCAAACCAAGCAGGGTAAAGTGGTTGATGCAGTTCAACCGGCATAAGACCTATCAAGTGACCATCAAGTTGAATCTTATAAAGGTTAGCATTGGACATCTGAAAGTTGGGGAATAGCTCAATTCCTTTTGGTAGCTTATGTGATGGACGATGGGGTGGAGGATTTAGTCTTTGTGATTCTACTTGGGGTTGGAAGTGATTTGGTAGAGCTTGATGGAAATTGAGTGGTCTGTAGTAAGGTAAAGGGATACAGTGGTTGACATTCAGTGGTGGTTAAGTCACTTCCTTATTTTTTAGATTGTTGGTGACCAAACCGATTAGCTGTAACATCTATTCATGTAACTGATCTATGCTATGCTTTAACTTCTGCATAGTCTCTGTGTTCGATGACTCGATCGACATAGCACTGTTCCTTGCCTATATTCTTTTGAGAGATTGGAATGCTTAGTTTGAACCATTTTTACAGGTGCAATGGTGTAAATTTTTCCCTGTTAAAGTAAGAAAAATAGACAACTTTTTAGCTTTAATGCAAATTTTATTATTACCATTATAAGTTTTGTGTCATTTATTTGACCCTTTTGGTATTAAAGATTTCATCTTCACCCATGCTCTTATTAAGAGTTTAATACTCTGCAAAGAAGAACATGGTTAATAATATTCTAAGGAGCCATGCATCACATAGGTATTGTCTGCTTGGAAGAGCTTGGACTTAAGTGAACGAGAGACCTAAACCTAAAGCATAAACTGATTGTATAATGAATGAGCCGCATACGCACCTATGTTTTTATTGAAAGCATAATACTTCACAAATAAAAACATAGTTAACAATGTCCGAAGGAGACTTAAATTCATCACATGGGTATTGTTTAATTGTACTTAAATGAGCAACAAGAAAGATTGTAAATCCCATTCATAAATTGATTGTTTGACAAGAATTTCTATAATTAAATACACTTATCCAAATAATCAATGAGTTCTTTACATAGGCCAAAAAAGCTAACAAACCAAGAGGGGATCTTAGCATTGTAGTAGCCTCAGCTAGATGAAACTTTGCAATGAATTCTGGTAGCCTGCCTTGAACTTCTAGTCGTTCCTCTTCATAAGAGTGTAAGAGTCGCAAGGCCATATCATAAAGGTGATGGAAATAGTTTCTCCACTTGGCCACCAAATACCCATTTTCATTGAGATCGGCCATGATTTTTGCTAATGGAGGTTCAAGTATATTGAGATCAATCTGATTCATGTCATTCAATCAGGCTACCTCTGCTTTTACACTTGCTAGATTTTTCCTTAACACTGTATTAGTTGAACGTTCCTTGGCAAGCAAGTTGTCTGCCATTCTTAATTTATTCTTTATCCTAAATTCATTCTCTTCTAAATGCTTTACTGCTTTCCAGGATCTTTCAATATCTTGAAGCCAAAGATCCCCTAGATTGATGTAGTTTCTTCTCTTGCTCATCCTAATTAGCTTGCATTACCTTTTTAAGCTCCTTTACTTGTTGTTCAAATTATATGTTCTTTTGGGCCATTGCTAGCATTTCTTTCTCAGCCATTGCCAAACTAGCTTCCAACATTTCCAATTTGACTTCAAATTTTTGTTCTCTATTTGTAGCAACAGGTAACTTTTGCTGAATTAGGAGAGTTTTTTGTCGTTTGTTCATCCATTCATATTACTCATCGGTTGTGGCTACAACTCGCTTTCCCAAGTCTTGCTTTCCTAAAATCATCTTGTCATACCAAGCCCTCTTGGCTTCCTGGATTAAGCTTTTATTTTCTTTTTGTTGATAGTAAAAACTAAATACTTTTATGGACTTCTAAGGTGGTACCCCTAGAAGAAAAGTTAATTGCTTGAGTGCTACCTTAGGAGTATAAGAAATGATCATTTGACGCCCACTAATGGGACAAAAAGGAAGTTACCATAACTGTAAAGCATTTCATCATGGTTCCACCATGGCCATTTCCATTGAATTTGGTCCTTCCTGACCTCACTGCACAGCTGAACCCACTCTGAAAATATTGTAATCTTTAGCATGCCAAAGAATTCAAAAGGCCCTAATTTCGGCATTTGAAAATATTGTAATTTTCCAATTAGATGTGTAACCATCCAGAGTTAAAGCTTTGGTAAACAACATTTAATTTTCTCTCCTTGCTTCTCATGGGAAAAATTAAGAGTAAGGAAAGTCTCTGCTAGAATAGCAGGTACTAGGTTAACACCATAATGTTTCACCGCATAATAGAGACTCATAGCATCTCGATCGACAAAATTAGCTACTGAGGGGAAAAAGATCAAGCCATAAACCATCATTGTTAAAATCAGCAAACAATTTTCGTTGCTTACCATTAGTGAACTCCTATAAATATTTCTCTAAATATTCTCTTAATAGTCCCTTAGTTTGACCCTGTTTAGCTATTTCAGATTGAACTTTAGATATACTTTTGTTCACTAGGCTTGCTATAGCTTTGTTAGATAGACTGTACCCTGGGTAAATAAAAACCTTGGTATGCCTCTATATAGGTTAATCAATCAACGTCCCATATTCTTTTATACTCAGTGTGAGATGGCTATGAAGGAAAGTGAAACACCTGAGCCAGACGTGCCAGAATTTCTATAAAGCCATGACAGCTACACACGTAACTGGCATGAGGGAAAGGCAAACAACTAAGCGAGATGTCCCAGAATTAGGTACACTCATGAACTAATTCTATAAATGGTGTTCTAAATATATACAAGAAATTAATATTTCTTACATGTAGTATCAGAGCCTCCTTGTATGGATTTAGGATCCAAATTATACTAAGTCATAATTACGTGTTTATATCTAAATTATCAAAAATTATCTTTTCTAGTCTTAATTCGTGTTTTATTTTTAGATTGAATGTTATTATGAATTGTGCTTTGAATTATGTATATTTTGGAACTTGGGTAATCAAAACTATTTGGAATTTTCAATGCATAAGAAAATTTTTGGGCATTTCAAATTCGAGAAAAGGGGTGTTTTGTGGGTTATATTTTTTTAAATAAATTTTGGGGAATTACTAGATGTTTTTGGTTTGATTAATATGTGCTTTTGTTTTGATTGTGCTCTTGTAGTAGATTTGTAGCTATAATTGCACAAAATTTGGAAGTTTATTAGAATCCCGACTACCTTATTTCAATTGTGATTTTCAACAAATTTTACTTGTATTTGTTGTTTTAAATTCCTATTTTTTTTATAGGGGTTGGTTTTGATTTACTTCAAAACTTAATTTTAGGCTGAAATTGTTTTGAAAAACGCATTAAAAGACGCTATTAAGAGCTTGATTTTGAGTTCCCATGGAGTTAAGTCAAGCATGACCCGCCAAAGGAAGGGGATGACCTTTCCTTTACTTGAGCCCTTCCCTACGCACTTGTGGTGGCGTGTGGGGTGTATGCAGCTTACACGCTGCTCCATTTTCCCCTAGATTTTGATTTGTTATTCCTCCTTTTTTGATGATCATTGTAATATAATTTTTCATAATTTTTCGTTGATGTAAACGTTTTTTTAAAAGGTCCAAATGTAAAATTTTTATTTTTTCCAACTATGTCAATTTATATTGACTAGTAGAGGTACTTGGTGTGTAGTACTTCCTTCTGGGTATTTTTTATGAGCATGCTGATTGGTTAGGCATTTAAGGTCTGTGAATTTGAGTTCTATAAGTTTGTATGAATATATTCTCACCAAAGTGGTTTTGTTCATATTAAATTTGTAAAATTTATTTTGGGATAGTTCCTGGTTATTATATATAATCATCTACCTAAAGGGAATTATTGTGTGTTTTAATTTAGGAATGGCATGGAAGCATCTTCAGATTAGGAAGTAAATTCATTTTGAAAATCTATCTGCCCAAAGGAGATTTTCAGAATTAATGTATTTATGATTGGCTTCATGCATTTGGGAATACCTTGCATATTCTACATACACTGCCCAAAGGGGAGATGTGGTAATGTGTTTTGGGGCTCCAGTTTATGGCTTATGATATTAAAAGCATTTGTAATTTGCTCTATGACAGACATATTGTATTTTTTTGGAGAAGAGAACAATAATACTACTATTGTTGAGGAATTAAATGGCTCAAATTTTAAAAATGAAATATGTTTTAATGCTTGCTCATTAATATTGTTGGGAAAATTGGTTTTGCCATTTTAAGTTTAATTTGAAGCATTAAAATGAGCTAGTATTAATATTGATTGTAAATTGATTGAGGGTTTTAGTTTTTCCTTGCTAGTGATTAAAGTTTGAGCATTTTCTATTATTGTTTGCAAAGCCTATAGATGTTGCTTTGAGGCGTGCAAGGTATTTTAGAAAATAGAATTGCTTGTTTTTAGTTTCTAGGCTTATGTTTTAATATGTTGGCCTAAGAGATTATTTTAAACCATTTATTTATGTAGTTGGTTACTGGTTATGGCCTTTAAGATTTTGGGCTATAAGAGTTTGGATACAATGATAATTCTCCTTTTGGGCTGTTTTAATTTTATGGCTTTTAATATTTATAGCCATAAGATAATGGGCCAATTTGTTTCAGTAACTCACATTTAAGATTTATAAAATCTTATTCAAATGTTTGAAAATTGGCTCAAGATGTAAGTTTTCAAAGCTAGCCCAATTTCCAAATCAAATTACCAAATTATTTAAGTAATGGGCTTCAGATGTTTATGTAGTGTGGCCCAAAAATTTTAAGGCTTTCAAATTATGTGTGTTGGGAATAAGATGCCCTATAAAGCAAGTTGTACTCTCCAATTTGATGTAAATATATTTTAATATTAATAAATAAAGAGCTTATTTATGTAAGCTTCATTTGGATAAATATAAAACAATATTCACGGTCACTAAATAAAGTCGGTCACTCTATTCAATTAAGACTGTAGTGTTCGGATTGCCTCCATAGAAAGAATGAGATTCTTTTCTAAGGGAACGGTGAATATCAAATCATTGAAGTAGTAAACTTTAGGTAATGACATTATTAAATGCATTGGAATCAAGTGAAATATCAAGTTTAAGTTAATATCGTTACTTTGAACTTGAACTCTCACATATTACATCCGCTAGTGGCAGAATTGAAATCTTGATGGATTATGGACTCGTGTTCATGACTATTGTGATATTTGATATACTATGGGCATGACCTTTGTGTGACATTGATCAAGACAATGTATGTTAGGATTATAGTGGGAATAAACATCTGAGAACATAAATCTAGGAAATGGAGTTCGTAGAATTACATTACTTATGGTGATTTTAGGAAGACAAGTGACATATCTGGGTCCAATGAAATGATGAATTGACTACTCATCATTTCTAGATAATTTTAGAAAAGTTCTAAAAGATTATCTGATCACTTTTTGGATGAAATCTGACACTAGAGGACAAAATTGACATAAGAGGTAAAACGATAATTTTATCTTGTATCAATGGATGGTTACGAGGGTTCACAAATACTATGTTTGTAAATTAGACAAATCAATGTTTGTAATTTTAGGAATTTTCAAGAGTACAATCATGAATCTTTGGTAAAATGACTTCATGATTAATAAACTTAGATTATCTTAATGAGATTGAAATAATGCCAAGGTTATTGGAGTTTGAAATTTCTATGTCCAAACGGATTCCCCAACTTTAGAGAAATCAATCCACATCAAGTTGGAATAAATATAAGATGAAATTAATTTATAGCGTTTTAGCTTATATCTTAATTAAGACAAGAGTTGTTGTAATTTAAATAAAAGAATTATTTTAAGACAATAGTTGACTTAGTACATTTCTTGTATGTCTTAAAAGAGACAAAAGTTGTCTTAAATTTGGACAAACAAATATTAGGACAAATGTTGTCCTAAGTGTGTTTGAAAATGTGAGAAACATTTTTGTACTAAAAATGACGAAAATAATTCTTACGTTAGTTGTTTAAATTAAACAAGTGTTGTTTAATTAGGCAATAGAATTTTAAGACAAATGTTTGTCATAATTAAGAAAAGTTTTGTCTAAATTTAAACAACTTTTATCTTAATAATTATTTTTGGTATAACTACTTTAAATTAATATTTTAATTGTTTAAATGATTTAATTTAAAGAAGTTGAAGAAAATTAAATTAAATCCATTATTATTAGGATTTTCAGCTAAGGTATTTATTTAGGAAAAAAATTGATTTAATTGAATAAAATAAAATAAATCCTAATTACCTAAAGTTTGAATTGTTCAAATTTAAGTGAAGCAAACCAACTCTCTATGAGATAGAGAGATGGATTGCCAAGTAGGAAGGATGGAGGTTTCAAATGTTCAAACCTATATTTCCCTAATCATCCTAAATATCTAAGTGAATAAAAGGCTAGAAATTAAAAGAGTTTTAATTGCTTAGGTAACCTACATTCACTAAGAGTTCAACTAAATCAAAGGGATTTAATTAAATAAAATTCATTTAAATTTTTGTTTCTCAAGAAAGACCTATTAGAAAGCCCCACATGTTTTATTTAATTATTAAATGAAATATGTATTTATCAAATTAATAACTATTATTAATTGATAAATCATTAGATAATTTGATTATTTAGTTTCCCCCCTTAGTAGGCGTGTGGTTCCCTAATTGTTAGGGACTGTTTTTTGAATTACACTCAAATACTCTCAAGTGACCTTGGCTTAAGATTTTATATATATATATATATAACCTCTCCCTCTTGTGGCTGTCTAAGAGATAATAAATTGAGAAAAGAAGAGTGAGTTAACTGTCCACTTAAGAAAGAGAGAAGGAAATTTTGAGAGCAAAAACTCCCCTTGGTCGAGAGCTTGTGTGTGAGAAAGAACCATTTTTTCTTCCCCTTGTGGCCAAGAGTGTTGTGAGCTTGATTAAGTGAGTTCATAGTGCAATTCCACATGCCACAAGAAGAGCAAAAGGGGGAAGACTTTCTATTTATAGTTTGTGAAAGCTATCTTTTATATTTCATCTTTTGGTTGTTCCAATTACTAAACCTATTAACCGTATGTTTTGTGGATTGGAGCTTCCAGAAGAATAGGCTATAAGTGTGCTTGGTCGGGAAGTAAATTGCAAAGATTAAAGTGACTACAAGAGGTATGTGAAAACTCTTCACTCCTTCTTCTACCTAGCCGTGATGTGATTTTGTTTTGGTGTTTTGTTTCCGCTGGATTTACAAGTTTTTAATGTTTAAATTTTTTGTTTAAAACCCATGCTTATACTATAAAAACTTAGGCGTAATCACTAGATTCAACAGTGCGATATTGGGCCTATTGTTTATTGAATCTTTGGGCTATTTGTGTTAGTGTGTCGGCCCACATTTTGTTTTTAGTCCTTTTAATTGTGTTATTGTTGAGCCAATTTCTTTGAACTTTGTTATGTAATTTCTTTAATTAACATAGACTATAAATTTTTAATTATAAATGTAAACTTTTTAGAGACCTATTTTAAGTTAACATGGTCTTATTTTGAATAATAGGCTATATTATTTATTTAGTCATGAAGAATAAGGATAGAGTTACATAACGGATTGATAATCACATAAATATACACGAATTGCAAAAATAGAATAAGGATAGAGTTATGCCTTTGAAATCGCAGGGAACTATCAAAGCTTCTCAACTAATTGAATTGACCACCTATTCTTTGTGAATTTCTTTCAATCCAAAGAACCTTTGGTATAAAAGGTGAGAAGAACAATAATGGAATATATAATGGTTCTCTAATGAATATCAATTTGATGGCCTAAGGAAAACTCTCTCACATTAATGAATGTGGTGTCAAGCACTCTAGATTTTGTCTCAACACCGACGCCACTCTCTTCGTAATTTCTCTCTTAATCTCATGTCTCCTCTATGTGTATCTTATGTGTTATGGACAACTAGAGGTTAGGTTAAATTTATATTAACCTAGCTCTTAGTCTTTTAGTTGTAGTCAAAGACTATTAACCCTAAAGGAGAGCCATGTTGACGCCACCTTCACCATTTCATTAGTTGCATCTAACATTATATCAAATATGAACCTCTTATTATATCTATTTCATATTTCATGATTTTATTTAACAATTAAATAAAATAATATGGAGCTTTCCCATTGGTCAATAATTAATGTGTTTGAATTAAAATTATAATAGTAGAATTTTAAACATTATCAATCTCCTTAACTACTTAGTCTTGTAGTGTATGTAGGATAACTTAAGAATTATGACTCTTCACAATTCTAATCCTTCAATCACTTTGAATTTTTATCCTTAGAATAATTCAAATTGATCAAATCAAATTTGAATTCCAAGAGAGGTTGGATGTGATCTCCATAGAATTCTAGGAGCTTGACTTGTTTCAAAATTTCAACTAAGACAATGGTTGTCTTAATTAGACAACACTTGTCTTAATTAAGACATCCCATGTCTTAAAATTCTCTTGTCTAATTAAGACAACTCTTGTCTTAATCTAGACAAGTAATGTAAGAATTCTTCTTGTCTTTTTAAGACAATCTTTGACTTAAATAAGACAAGTAACTCTTACACCATAAAGCATATTTAGGACAACTTTTGTTCTAAGAAAATGTTTGTTCAAAAATGAAACATACAAAAATGTGTCCAGAAATAAGACACACAAAGATGTATCCAAAAATGATGAGACAACTCTTGTCTCTTTTAAGACACATTTCTATCACTTAAGACAACTCTTGTCTTAAGATAAGTTT
>JASKGM010086036.1:0-14006 GCA_034509205.1 Ceratonia siliqua | reverse complement strand
TGATATATTATACAATATCTATAATATAAAAATTAAAAAATTAAAAAAATATTATTTAATTAAAATCTAGTTCGACCCCGGTTGGACCATTGACCCTTAACCCTCTGCCCCTACCGGTTCAATGACCGGTCCGATTTTTAAAATACTGGATATTTTTTATTTTGAAGGAGTGACCTAGGGTTAGGTTAGTATATATATAACCTAACCCCTCTCCTTGTGGTCGAAACATATAGAGAGAAGACACCTTGAGAATGCCTCAAGTTTTTTAGAGAAAATGTGAGTTTTGCTTGAGTGCTTTCATAGAATTCTTGACGCCATACTTGAAGGGAAAGTATAGTACAAGATTAAAGTGACTACAAGATGTATGTAAAATCCCTATCTATTTTACTTCTCTTTCTGGTAGTGAGTTATTTTCTTGGTGTTTTGTTTTTACCTGTTTACAAGCTTAAATGTTTTTAAAATCCATGCTTGTATTGTAAACACTCAGAATAAATAAGTAGATCCAACAAATGGTATAAGAGCTATGGTTCACGGCTATATGTGTGTATGATGCATGGTTAGCTCCTAGAAATAATTTACAATGTATGATTGAATGTATGATGTCTTTGATATGTTTGTTTTGGTTTAAATTTAATTTCTGGTCATATTAATGCCTCAGAGAAATTTTCTTCTATTTATTGGGTTGTAACAAGAAGGTGACCCGATATGGTTATGTTTCCTTCTTGGTTAATTTTTTTTTAAATTACAAAATTAAATTATAACATGGAAGCCATGGCAAGCCCAAGAAAGGTATGAGGACCTCTCAGCCTAGCCCAAGGCATGGTAAGTTGGTGGAGGCATCCCAAAAGTCAAAGAATTGGAACAATCACAAGGAATGAAGAAAATAAATAATTTAGGATTTTATTTTCTTTTCTAGGATGGGCATTAATATGGTCTTGTTATTATATTAAATTTTATAATATGTGATATTTTATGCTATAACATGTCATGTAGACTAGTAGGTGCCAATCAACTTCACTTGCTCATGCATACATTATGTTTTATATTTTAAAAGAGTTTTAAAATGATAAATCATTAGAAAGATGAATAATTAGCAAGTTGCTTAATTTTGTTAACTAAATAAATTAGAAATAAATTAGATCATAATTAATAAATTAGTTAAAGGTAATTGATTCCCAACTAAAGAGTTTAGTTAGAATTAATTTAATTACCTAGTAACTATTTAGTCAATTAAATTACCTAAATTTATTTTCAAACTAAGAGTTAGTGTGAAAATAATTAGGAAATGTATAAGGAATTAAATAAATAATATTCCTAAATAATTAGTAAAAGTTACAAATGTAAATCCTATCTAAAAAGTTTAGAAAGGAAACCAAGTTCATAATGATTTATGTTTTCTAAAAGGATGCATGCTAGAAAACTTGGTAAATCAACTCAGAAACAATTAAACGATTAATTAATTAAAATATTGAGTAAAAGAGGGTGTTAGTAATCTTAGAACCCACGGCCTCCAACCGAAAAGTTTACCTTGGTAGAACATTAAGTATGACTTCCCATAAAAGCATAATTAGTGGTATATCCAGGTATGATGAATGGTTGGTTGAGACACTTGACATTAACCTATTAATATACTACCTATAGTAGCTTTGTTGATAGATTAATTGACTAAATAAAGGTGCTCTTAAACTATGCCAAGTACAAAGATACTAGGTAGCAAAGTTGAGTGGGAGGGTTCCAATTTACCTTGTATTAAGTATTCATGGACCATAGTCAGTTGCATATTGCGAAAGGTGAATGACCGTCAAACAAGAATTAATATGCTCATGTATACATACATCATGTTTAAAAGTCCATTCAATAGCTAATAAGCTTACTAATGTTAAATATATTTTACAAACAATCCCTTAATCATGAACCCATTATCTATTTTGCTTAACAAATGCACCTTGAATGGTGAGAATGATGTGGAGTGGAAGAGATACCTCAACATCATTTTGAATTATGACAAGATCACATGGGTCCTTTATGAGCAAACACTTCTTGATCTGACTCCTAACTCGCTACCAAGCAAAACCGAGTATCATTAAAGGTGGCATGATGCCAATGCTCTGGCTAAGTGCTACATATTAGCCTTAATGATCAGTGTGTTGTAGTAGCAGCATGATGGCAGGAAACACGGCACTGACATAATGTACTATTTACATGAAATGCTTGGTATAAAGACTTAGTCTGCTAAGGTGAGAGATGTCAATGCTTTCAAGGACCTCAAACAAAAACCAAGGGAGTTAGTGAGAGATTACATGCTCAAGGTAATCTCTTGCCTCAATGAGGCTGAGATTGATATGGACAATTTAGTGTCCATGGTCATTCACAGTCTAAACTCCTAATTCTCACAATTCAAGTTAGACTATGAATTGCATAGCAGAATTATAACCTTAGTGGGTTGATAAATGACCTATAAAATATGGAGGAGGTTATTGAAATCAAGAAGAATCCAAAGGCAAATGTGGTGGTTGTGGATCCTAAGAAGGCAAAGGGGCCAAACAATAAAAAGCCCATGAAAGGAAGGCTAAAAAAGATAGTACCAAGGGAAAGTGTTTCTACTATGGTGTTAAAGGACATTGGAAGAGGAACTGCAAGGCCTACCTCAATTCTGTAAAGAATAAACAAGGTACAAGTTTTCTAAACATGTTAGAAGCTTTTTGTAAATGATTCTACTAATAATTGGATAGCATATTTTGGAGCCACTAACCATTTTTGTAATTCTTTGCAGGGGTTCCATACAAAGAGAAAGCTAACCGAGGGTTAATTCTAGACGAGGATGACAAATGGCACAATAGTCTCAACTCAAGCAATGGGAGCCATTACCTTGTATTTTTTGAATAACAAGCCATTAGTTTTAGATAATGAGATTACCATTTCTAAAAATGAAATTTTAGATTGTTTTGGAATTACTACGAATAATTCATATTATCTAGAACCAATTAATTGGACTGCAAATATTACAGAAATAAATTCACCTAAGTCTAAAAGAATCAAGGAATCTAGCATAGTTAACAGTTATGTATGGCATCTGTGATGAGGTCATATTAATCAAAATAGATTAAGAAGACTATTAAATGATGGTACTCTACCAAACATGATAGAGTGTACTTTACAAGTCTGTGAATCTTGTATTTAAGGTAAAATGACTAAATCATCCTTTAAAGCAAAGGGTGATAGAATGAAGGATGTTCTAGACTTGGTGTACACAGATGTGTATGGACCAATGGACATTCAAGATAGAGGAGGTTATGTTTATTTCATAACCTTCATTGATGACTACTCACGATATGGTAGTGTATCTAGTGCACAACAAGAGTGATTCCTTTGAAAAGTTCTAGGAATTCAAAGCCAAAGCTAAAAGGCAATTAGGCAAACCATTGAAACAACTTCAATCACATCGAGGTGGTGAGTATTTATCTGGAGAGTTTCAAATTTTGTTGGTCGATAATGGAATCATTTCCAATTTATCAGCACCCAAAACACCTCAACAAAATGGAGTTGCTGAAAAAAGGAATAAGACTCTTTTAGAAATGGTGAGGTCAATGATATCCTATGCTGCATTACCATAATCATTTTGGGAATATTATATGTTGGATCTAGTTGTTTATCCTCAGTGTTTATAGTACAAGCATGGATTTAAAATTTTTTAAAACGTTCAAGCTTGTAAATAGGCAGAAACAAAATACAAAGGCAAATAACTTACGACTAGAAAGATAAGTAAAATAGAAAAGAATTTCACATACCTCTTGGAGTCACTTTAATCTAGTAATATACTTTCCAACCAAGCGTATTGACCACCTATTTTTTGGGAAGCACCAATCCACATAACCTATGGTGAATAGGTTTAGTGATTGGAACAAATAAAAGATGAAAAATAATAATTGATAGCTTTCAAAGTAAATTAGAAAGCCTTCACTTTTGTTCCTCTTAGTATGGCATGAAGAACTCTATGGTTGCACATCAAAGAATTCAATTTTTCTCTTTCTCAAATATTCACTTGTACTACCACAAGAGGGAGATATAGTATGCTAACCTTAGGTCATATGAGAGCATTTGAGTGTAATTCAAAAACTCAATCCCTAACCTTTAGGGATTTACATGCCTACTAATGGGGAATATTTGATAATCAAATTATCAAATGATTTATCAATGAATAATTATATTATTAATTTTGATAATAACAAATCTTATTTTACAATTAAATAAAACACATATGGCTTTCTAATTGGTCATGCTTGAATTAAAAATTTAAATAAATAATTTATTTAATTAAATTCCTTTAACTTGATTAGGTTACCTAAGAAATTAAAACTCTTTTAATTTCTAACATTTATTCACTTATATAATTAAGAGAATTAGGAGGGAATATATTTGACCATGTCAAAAACCAATTCTCCTCCTTTAGCCGTACACCTCTCCATCACATTGGGAGGGGGTTGTTTTACAAGTTTGAATAATTCAAACTATGCAATAACATTAGGATAAATAACTAATAAATTAATTTTATCCTTATAAAATGTGATAGTCGAAATCCTTAATTAAATGAGAATTTAATTTAATTTTCTTCAACTTCTTTAAATTAAATAATTTGAACAATTTAAATATTAATTTAAAGTGTTAGAAAAATAATTATTAAGATCAAGTTTGTCCAAATTTAGATAACACTTGTCTTAAATAAGATAAACCTTTGTCTTAAAAATTTTATTATTTAATTAAATAACTCTTGTTTAGTTTAGACAACTAATGTAAGAATTATTTTTGTCTCTTTAGTGACAAAATGTTTTACATTTTCAAGTATACTTAGGATAATGTTTGTCTTAAAATAATTCTTTGTCTAAATTAAGACAACTCTTGTCTTAATAAAAACATTAGCTGAAATGCTATCAATTAACTTCATCTTAAATTTATTCTAACTTAATGTGGATTGAATTTTCCAATGCTAGGTGGGGAACCCATTTAGACATAAGAATTTCAAGCTCCAATAAATTTGGGATTATTTTAAGCTCATTAAGATAATCTAATTTTGTTAATCATGAAGCCATTTCATCAAAGACTCATGATTGCACTCTTGATAATTCCTAAAATTACGAGAAGTCAATGTTGAACATTGATTTGTCCAATTTACAAACCTAGTGTCTGTGAACCCTGTCGCCATCCATTGACATAAGGTAAAATTATCATTTTACATCTTATGTCAATTTTGTCCCCTGGTCTCAGAATCATCTGATAAGTGAACTTTTTCAAAATTATCTTGAAAACATGAGTATCAAATTCATCATTTATATGTCACTTGTCTTCCTGAAATAACCTGAAGTGATGTAATGCTACGAACTCTATTTCTTGGATTTATGTTCCTGGATGTTTACTCCCACTGTAATCCCAACATATAGAGTCTTGACCAATGTCATACAATGGTTGTGCCCATAGTATATCAAAGATCACAATAGTCATGAACACGAATCCATAATCCATCAGGATTTCGGTTTTGCCACTAGCATTTGCAATGTGTGTGAGTTCAAGTTCAAAGTAATGGTATTAACTTGAACTTGTTATCTCACTTTATTCCAATTCATTTATTAGTGTTATTACTTGAATTCTACTACTTCAATGATTTGAGATTCATCATTCCCTTAGGAAAGAATCTCATTCTTTCTGTGGAAGTAATCCAGACAGTACAGTCTTAATTGAAAAGAGTGACCAGCTCTATTCAATGACTGTGGATATTGTTTTAGACTCATCCAAAGATATATATATCTCCTTTTGCATAACCCTTATGCAAATGTATCTTGGTTTATTAGAATGTAGGAATCTTAATAGTTAGAAATAAAGCTTACATAAATAAACTCCTTATTTAATTTATAATAAAATGTATTTACATTAAATTGTGGATATTAACTTGCTTTCTAGGGTAACCTATTCCCAACATTGTATACTAACAGTAGCATACCTACTAAACTCTGCTCCATCAAAGGCAGTGCCTAAGACACCAAGGGAGTTGTGGATAAAACGTAAACCCTCTATACATAACTTGCGAACTTAGGGGTGTCCGGTGCAAGTGTATAAGCCTGAGTCCACAAGGATGGAACCAAAGCCAAATGTATGTTTGTTTGTAGGATATCCTAGGCGTACACGGGGATATTACTTCTATAGTACCCAGGATAAAAAGGTATTTGTTAATGCAAAGGCAACCTTCTTAGAAGAGATTTTGTGAGAAATCACAAACTTCGCAGCAAGATTGTTCCTGAAGAACAAAGTAATTGGTCAGAATCTAAGGATGATTATGATGAAGTCATAACTACTATGGATTCAAGAGTTGAATCTAAACTAGTGGCTCCTTGTCGTAGTGGGAGGGTTGTCAAACAACTTGACAGATACATTGGTCTAAGAGAGCATTTATTGGCTCTTTCATATGAACATAAATTAGATCATGTTACATATGAGGAAGCCATTAATGATGTAGATACTATTTATTCACAAGTGGCAATGAAATCAGAGTTGGAATCTATGTATTCCAACAAGGTCTGGATTCTTGTAGATGCACCCAAAGGAATAAAACTTATTGGGTGAAAATAGATCTATAAGAGAAAGAGATGAGTTGATGGAAAGGTGTAGACTTTTAGGCTAGGCTAGTAGCCAAGGTCACACCTAGAGAGAAGGTATCGACTACAAAGACACATTTTCTCCGGTTGCTATGCTTAAATGCATCAAGATCCTACTATTCATAGCTGCACATCTTGACTATGAGATATGGCAGATGGATGTCAAGACTGCATTCTTGAATGGAGATCTTGAAGAATATATCTATATGGCTCAACCAAATGGCTTAATTAAAAAGGGCCAAGAGCATAAAGTCTGTGAATTTCATAGGTCCATCTATGGACATAAGCAAGCATCGAGATCTTGGAACATAAGATTTCATGCTGCAATTAAGTCTTATGGATTCCAACAACATGTAGATGAACCCTGTGTCTATAAAAGGATACAGGAGAGTAAGGTTGTCTTTCTAGTACACTATGTAGATAACATTCTACTCATTGAGAATGATGTAGGAATGTTATCTACAATAAAAGAATTACTGAATCAGTAGTTTCAAATAAAGGATTTAGGGGAGGCTGGCTATATTCTTAGGATCCAAATTAGAAGAGATCGCAAGAATAAGTCGATAGCCTTGTCCCAAGAGACATACATTGACAAAGTTTGGCATGTAGGATTCCAAGAGAGGTTTCACACCCTTCAGACATGGAATCAAACTTTCAAAGGAGCAGTCACCCAAGAATCCTCTGGAAGTCAAATAAATGAGATGGATTCCCTATGCATCCATAGTGGGAAGTTCATGTATGTTATGCCATGCACCAGACCAAACATTTGTTATGCAATTTGTTTGGTTAGTACATTTGTCACAACGTAACGGCCGGTGGAAAGCCATCATTTTATGACTTTATGAGTGTAAGGAAAAACACAGAGAAAAAAATGGAGCCGCCACCAATTAATTAAAAGGATAATTGAGATCTTTAAAATAGAAAAAAAAAGCAAGACACTAGCCCTTGAAATCAGAGAAAGGGTTCAAGAGTTTAATTACATGTGGAGAAGGTGTTAGGCACCCCATAACGTCCATCCCTAAGGATCGTTACCCTAAATTGTTTGTGCTTTAAAATTTTAATGTATTTTAATTACCCCTTATTTACTAACTCAATAATGGACAAAGAAAAAGAAAGAAAGAACTAGACTTGCCTTACTAAGTAGTTGCCTACGTACCACAAAATGAATCAATGTCAACGTAGTTTAAGAATATTTTGATAAATTGATTAGGTGAGATGTATGATCTCTTGCCTAGGAAATTTAGGACATTAGGGGAAGATAAACTTCCACTTAAATCTTTGAAAAGAAGGTAGGACATTTGGGGAGGCTAAAAGCCTATGAAAATTAGGACATTGGAAAGGATAAACCTCCACTAAAGTCTATATTGGGACATTAGGAAAGAATAAATCTCCACTTAATGCCCATGGAAGTTAAGACTTTGGGGAAGATAAACTTCCATTAAAAGCCTATAACACTATAGGAGAACAATTCTCCACATAATGTTTGAGAAAAAAGAATGGAAATTGAAGAAAATCTATTATTCCTAGTTAAATTCTAATTTCCTAAGACTTCAAGACAAAACAAATTTTTGAAACGTTTGGGGCCAAAATTTAATTTCTAAAAAGCTTTAGGGCTTAAGAAATTTAGAGTGATTCTTGAAATCACACTTGAAATGATGAGCAAGGTAACATTTGAGAATAAAATGAGTTTTTTAATTTTAAAAATTTCCTTCAATTTCATAATTTTGGCCTAAAGAAACTTTACTGTAAAATTCATATCAAAGCAAGTCCTTGAAACCCAAAGTTCAAATAATACTTCATTTGAGATAAAAAGAAAAAAAAACTTTGGTTCAATGGCCTTCGAAACCCAATTTTAATCTCTTATTATAAATAAATTGTTTAAAAAATTCTGCTTTTGGGGAATCCACTTATTTCCAAATGATTTTTAAAATAGATAAGACTCCAAATTTTGTTTTTAATATATTGAAAATATTTAATTTATTTTGTAAGAAAAACCTTTGGCCTTATTTAACACTTAAGAAACCTTCATTTTATTTTTGCTATTTTGGTTAAGTGAAAAATAAAGTGCATTGGACATCTCACACCTTATCATGAGAAGGTAGTTAGCTACCTAAATATAAATAGCAAAAACAAAAACAAACAAAACAAAACAAAATATCATAAAAAGGGATGGCTTATGCCTTACACATTGGGTTTAAAGAGGGAAAAGTGAAATAAGCCATAATAAAATACAAACACAGAAGACAATAATACAGTAATCCCAAATATAAGCAATTCAATCTCATAACTCAAAGTCACAAACACACATTGAAAGTTACAAATAGACTCAAGAGTTTGGGTGCATTCCATGCTCCACACTAATCCTTTCCAAAGCGTAATTAGAAGCATAAAATGAAACTCATTGATTGTAAATATGATTTTCATTCACTACAATCTAATTTCACTGCTTGACCCAAAGTCATATTCTAGACCAAAATAAATAAATAAATAAAAATTAAAAGGGAAAATATCACATTTTTTTATTTTTTGAAGACATAAAGAACTCTATGAACTAGCAACATTATCCCAATAAAAAACTGAAATGAAACCGACAAGTCAATGCCATTTCATATATTTTAAAAACACATTCAAAGAACTAAATGAAGGTTAGAAATGATCTGAATAACACAAAAGAGATGATACCCAGATTATACCAACATGGCTACTCATTTTATTCAAAATATTGAAGTACCAAAAATATTCAAGAGTGATTAAATCAAAGGTTAAACCATCAAATGGAATCATCTTATTTAAAAGAGAACCAAAACTATATCATCGAATAGAACCAGACTTGAAAACTTGATCATATGTCAAAGATACAATACTTTGGAAAATAGAATCAATATTCCCAGCAAAAATCTCGATAAACAGATTCCAAACCAGGCATAGTAACACACGAAATTTCCCAAAACATAAGTATCTTTTATTCTAAAAACACATTTGACACAACCAAAATGGATTCAAGACAAACATGCATGCTTCACCTAAGACTAGACCAGAAACCTAAAATGCACCTTCACTTATGAATTCTTAGGCCTTTTACCAAAAAATTCGGACCTAAGTAACCCACACACAATCCTAGCCCAACACTCAATAAATCAGAGAACCAAATACCAACAAATGGAAAGGGATTTGGGGTTCACCTCCTTAATGCTTTACAAATGCCTCGAACTCACTCAGATTTCAACATCTCCGTCTCTAGTTCCTAAAAACCTTTCTTTCAAAAATCGTTTGTTTCTCTCCAAAATGGCCGATGATCTTCTTTGTGTATCTGACTTGCTTTTAAAGATGAAGGAAGAGGACCAAATCCCATCCAAAAGGTTGTGACTGCCAAGAATTACCAAAATGCAAGAGGTTGTCGTGCATGGGGTTCAATCCGAGGGGACCAAAAAGAGACATGCTTTCTACCATGGACCTCGAAGAGTCACGAGATAGAGGAGCATAAATGTCTATCCATTTCAGCTATCAAACATACAGCGATCAAAGGTTGAGGAAGTGTGTGTGCAAAAGAGGAAAGGGTATATGAAAAGAGGAGGGGGACCATAGGCAGGCTAGGGTTTACTTGGGGGAGAGTGTGAGGGTGACAGTGTGAGGGGGTTAGGTTCTAGAGAGAGAATTGGGTCACCACAAGAGAGGGGAATCCGAAAGTGGGGGGGGGGATAGGGTCAATAGGATTAGGTTAAGTGTGACATTCCGAGTCGGGTTATTAGACTGAGTCACGGGTTGGCTGAAGTGAGTGTGGGCTGGATCCTTAAATGGGTTATTGGGCTTGGTGTAAAGTGGGCTGAGAGTTTTACTGAAAAATAAAAAGAGATGAGTTAGGCTAACAAGAAAGAATGGGCATGATGATTAAGGTGATCCCAAAGCAAATTACAATAAAATAAAATAAGATAAAACAAGAAAAAATAAAATAAAGTAAAGTAAAAATAAAAATAAAGTAAAATGAAATAAAGATAAAATAAAAGGGAAGTTGGTTTTGGCTCATTTTCCATTTTTTTAATTTTGTTTGTTTATTTTATATTTTTGACTTTCTTCTTTTATATATATTTTTTATTTTACATTTATTTAAGATAAAATAGTTGGACAAAATTAGGTGTTTACAACATTTTAGTCAAACCCTGGCATGGAACACTGGACTACGGTCAAGTTTATATTTAAGTATCTTAGTAGGACAAAGAACTACATCCTAGTGCATTCTGGTAGTGACATAATTGCAATTGAAAGGAATCTGGCTTATCCATTCACAAAGACTCTTTCATAGAAGAGCTTCAAGGGTCACTTAGAAGGGTTAAGGATTAGGGATATGTCATACTTGCTTTAGGGCAAGTGAGAGATTGTTGTGAATTGGTTTCCTTGGAAAGTAAGTTGTATTCTCCAATTTGATGTAAATACATTGTAATATTAATAAATAAAAAATTTATTTATATAAGTTTTATTTTCTAACTATTAAGGTTCCTAGATTCTAATAAACCAAGATACATTTGCATAATGGTTATTGAAAAGGAGATATGAATCTTTGGATGAATCTAAAATACTATTCACAGTCAATGAGTAGAGTTATTCACTCTATTTAATAAGACTGTAGTGTTCGGATTACCTTCATAGAAATAATGTGATTCCTTTCAAAGGGAATGATGAATCTTAAATCATTGAAATAGTAGACGTCAGGTAATGACATTACTAAATGAATTAGAATCAAGTGAGATATTAAATTTGAGAAAATACCGTTACTTTAAATTTGAACTCACACACATTGCACCCTTTAGTGGCAGAACCAAAATCCTGATGGATTATGGACTCGTGTTTATAACCATTGTGATCTTTGATGTACTATGGGCATGATGATTGTGTGATGTTGATCAAGACTCTATATGTTGAGATAATAGTGGGAGTAAACATCTGATAACATAAATAAAGGAAATGGAGTTCGTGGTATTACATCACTTTTGATTATTTTAAGAAGACAAGTGACATATCTGGGCGTAGTAAAATGATGACTTAGCTACTTATCATTTCAGGATAGATTTAGAAAAGTTTTAAAAAATTATCTACTCACTTATCGGATGAAATCTGATACCAGAGGACAAAATTGACATAAGGGGTAAAACAATAATTTTATCTTGTGTCAATGGTTGGTTACGAGGGTTCACAAATACTAGGTTTGCAAATTGAACAAATCAATATTCAACATTGACTTCTCGTAAATTTAGGAATGATCAATAGTGCAATCATGAGTCTTTGATGAAATGGCTTCATGATTAATAAATTAGATTATTTTAATGAGATTAAAATAATCTCAAATTTATTAGAGTTTGAAATTCTTATCTTCAAATAGATTCCCTACCTAGCTTTGGAGAATTCAATCCACATTAAGTTAGAATAAATTTAAGATGATATTAATTAATAGCATTTCAGCTAATGTCTTTATTAAGACTAGAGTTGTCTTAATTTAGACAAAAAGATATTTTAGGACAAATGTTGTCCTAAGCATGCTTGAAGATGTGAGAAACATTTTTATCACTGAAAAGACAAAAATAATTCTCACATTAGTTGTATAATCTAAACAAGTGTTTTTTTGATTAACAATAGAATTTTAAAGCAAATGTTTATTTTAATTAAGACAAGTGTTGTCTCAATTAGGAAAACCTTTATCTTAGTAATTAATTTTAGTTTAACGACTTTAAATTAATATTTGAATTGTTCAAATATTTAATTTGAAGATATTGATTAAAATAAAATTAGATTCCCATTTAATTATGAATTTTGACCATATCATTTTAATAGGATAAATTTAATTTAATTAATTATTTATCTTGATATTGTTGCAAAGTTTGAAGTGTTTAAACTTGTAAGACAACCTCATCCCCATGTGATGGAGAGGTGTACGCCTAAAAGAAGGGGAATTGATTTTGAAATGTTAAAATAAATTATCTTTTAATTATCCTAGTACATAAATGATTAGAAATTAAAAGAGTTTTAATTTCTTATGTAACTTACATTCATTAGAAGACTAACTAAGTTAAAGAGATTTAATTAAATAAAATTCTTTATTTGAAGTTTATATTCAATTATGACCAATTAGAAAGTTCTATGTGTTTTATTTAAGAGTTAAATAAAATATGACTTTATCAATTAAGTAATATAATTATTAATTGATAAATCAATTAGATAATTTGATTATCTATTTTTTTTAAGTTTTAGGAAATAATATTTTTGAATTCAAAGGAATGACCTAGGGTTAGGTTAATATAAATATAACCTGACCCTTCTCCTTGTGACTGAAACATATAGAGAGAAGACACTTTGGGAGCACCTCAGGTTTTTTAGAGAAAAATACTATAGAAAAAGTTAATTTTGCTTGAATGCCTTCATAAAATTCTACATGTCATACTTGAATAGAAAGGGAAGGCTTTCTTGCTTAATTTGAAAGTTATCAATTATTTTTCTTTCATATTTTGTTTTGTTATAATAACTAAACTTATTCACTGTAGGTTCCGTGAATTGGTACTTCCCAAAAAAGAGGCGGTCAGTGCGTATGGTTGAGAAGTATATTACAAAATTAAAATGACTACAAGATATATGTAAAATTTATAATTGTTTTACTTCTCTTTCTAACAGTGAGTTATTTGTTTGGTGTTTTGTTTCCACCTATTTGTAAGTTTAAATGTTTTAAAAATTTTTAAACCCATGCTTGTTCGGTAAATACTTACAATCAATAATTAGATCCAACACCTTGATCCTCACTAAGCTGTTGTTCAATTTGAATGTTTGATGGAGCTTCAGCAAGATTCGTCTCAAGTACCTCTAGTGCAGCTTCTTGATTACATGACATAGTGATATTCGTACCATTGTGAAGCTGCATAATTCGTGTTTACACAACATGAACGACAGTTATTCACATATTGAATGTTACCTGAGATTATGCGGTGCCATCGGGAGTGCTAAATTGTTGATAAGAAAAATAAATTGCAGGAAATGTAAAATGCACAAGAGTGTAAAGCTTGCGGGTTTGATTGAAGATCCCTCCTCTACTAGTATCTTTCCTATTTATAAATTATAATCCTCGGATGGGGTCCTTGAAAGTATGCCTTGATCTCCCCGTTCTCCTTTATTTGGGAGACACATCTTTTGCTTTTACATATCCATGATCTCTGAGATTTTAGGAATTCGTCTTTTACACATATTGTTACTGTGTTTGTGTCCCATGGCCCACTCTAAAGTGTGTTAATGTCAACTAGAAACACTAACTGCCTGTTTGGAATGCTTTTTAAAAACAGTTTTTATGTTTTATTGTTTTTTCAGAACAAAAAAATCTGATTGGGA
>JASKGM010086025.1:2004-14006 GCA_034509205.1 Ceratonia siliqua | reverse complement strand
TGCTAAAGTTTGATTCTTGGAAGGACAAGGCATACTTGGTTGAACTTCTTGAATTTCTAGTACCTTTTCAACATCTTCAAATGCTTCATTCATTTCCTTTAACCTCTCCTTACCTTGCTTCTTTTCATTCAAAATCTCCACCATTTGATGGCGAATATCATGAGGAACCTGCTTACAAGCGACTATTTGAGCCGGTGTGCCAGCAAGATGGTACTTCATGATATTTATACCTCCACCCTTGTATATTGAGCCAAATATAGATAAGTGTATATATTTGTTGTTCCTTCTTTGTTCAAAGTAAAATGCTGCCATGCAAGATTAGTCTTCCCATGAACTTTTGTAGAGGCTATAGATTGCATCGCTGGTATTGACATATCATTACTAGCATTGGAGGGATTCATCTTACCGAAGGAATCAACCAAGGATTTTAAAAAAATTCAAAACAAGTAGTGTTTTACTTTCATATGTTTATAAAACTTGTAATTTCTAAAACACAAAACAATATATAATGTCATGAAAATCCATATAAAACCATCATTTTGGTTGAATTCAACCTGTATAACATATTCATGAAAACAAAGTTTAGAAATCATATCTAAACCCTAGATTTGGAAAACAGCAATCTCCTAGCTATCTGAATAGGTCATGCACCAGCGTCTAAACATCTTTACTTTATGTAAGATGGGTGACTTTGGAAGGAACCTTAGATAACAAAAGTGAAATGAAAATGGAACCACACATTTATACATTGATATTTAATACTACTCCATAACTAAGTAATTGGTTTACCATGTGTGATATATAGGAAAACCTGAATTAGGCAGCAAGGTTCAAATCACATATTTATAAAACCAAGATTAGTCATCAATGTTTAAATCACATACTGATAAAACCAAAATTAGAAAATGGAATCCAAGTTTAAAATCTTAGATGAACCAAATCGATATTAGAAGAATATTTAACAAATAAAATAGTGAACAAGGGGAATACAAAAATGAAAAATCATTTAAGTCAACAAACAAATAAAATAGTAAAGAGCAAACAAAATGATTATATTAAGTTATCAGTCTAAAATTTAGTTCATTGTACAACTTGTTAATACTGGCCTTCGAGAGGGAATGTTTGAATGCTTTATTTCCATGTTATATAAACTTTTGTTGGTTTTGAATCAAGTGTTAGTATACTAAGTTACTAACACTTGAGTAATTTTGGTTTTTTTGGAAAAGAGAAGTTTGTTTATCATTTCACTACTTTCTTACAATCTATTCTGCTCAGTCAATAAAGTTCACAAGTTATTCCAACAAATTCAAATTCTGTTGGATGATAGATTTTACCTGGATGCCAGAGTGACCGCAGAGATAAAAATAAAATTCTATTGGATGGCATATTTTGGAATCAATAATAGTCCCTGGAAGAACGCCGCAAATGCCCCAAAGAGTGGCGGTGGCCAATCACGGCACCAATGTCGAACGCTGTGAAGGCTTCTTCTGTTCTTCGTCTTCATGAACTAGCCAAGTTCGCAACTTCATCTTCGTCGGTTTCCTTTCCTCCGTTCGCAACTTTGTCTTCGAGCATTAGTGCAATACAAGCTGTAGCAATTAACCTAAGTCCTATTTTTAAAACGATGTCGTCTGTCTATTTTTTTTTAAATGCATCCCAAAAAAAAAGATCAAAACCCGACTAACCCGTTAACCTGCTTGATTTTGACGGGTCTGGCCCGGTTTGCCTAATTTATCCCCGAGTTTTGAATTTTTGGTTTTTTTAGGTGAACTGGGCCGATATATGGCCCGATTCCCAATTTTTCAAGTTGAACCAGCCAATTACCAATTTTTAAAAACACTGCATTTATATTACTTATATTTCGTACCTATTATGATATTTTACTGAATGTGTTCTGACACTAATTGTTGCAGTGTAGTGCTTCAACATTTATAAATATTGTGGATCATATTTCATATTTTGAATTTTTTTGTCTCTTATCATGTCCTTTACAAGTTGCAACACCCCTTTGATGATGTCAAAAGGGGGAAAATGTTATGTGCAAAACATACAGTATTATAAACTGTTATTTGCTTTAGTTTCTCTAATAGCACAGGTTTAAAGAAAAAAACACTCAACTTCAGGTGATCTTAACACCAAGACAAATTGATAGGGGGAGCATGAAGTATTTCACATAGGGGGAGTAGCCTTTTGCCCTATCTTTTTTATTTATTGTCATTATGTGAATTTTTTGGAGAAAGCTTTGAGTTTCGGTTTAAAAATTAGTTTTACACTTATAACTTTGTCGTAAAAAATGGAGAGATTGTTAACCCTAAAGGTTTTAAGAAACGAAAGATTTTAGTGATAACAAACCTATTAAATCTTACATAAAAATTCAAATAATATTTACCTTGAATAGATGTTACTAATGAAGAATTATTTCCTTCAAGATGTAAGACAGAATCAAACTCAAAAGGAAATCAATTAAGGATGATTGGATCTCTCATACATATGGAAAGTCAACTATAACGAGGACTTACAAAGCATCACTGCTGCTAATTCATTGTCTAGATATAAAGAAGCTATAAATAAATCAAGTCATGACAGCAAGCATTACTACAACAAACTCACCTGGAAAATGCTCAATCATATTGACAAAGACTCAAACAAGAAAGAATTAAAATCAAGCAAATATCAAGGCTTACAAGACCAAAATCTTGAAAAGAACATTCAGGCAGCATTAACCACCTAGAGATAGTGGAATATCAATTTCAAGCATGCTCAAATCATTTAGAGGGTCAAAAAAGCAAAGGAAGAGGAATTCTAGGCGTGTGAGAAGTATTCGAGGAACTGAAGAGCAGAGAGCAAGGTTTTGATATCAAAGAATGCAAGTAAGGCCAAATTCTCAAATAATCAGAGAAGTAAATCTCGAGCTTTTGGTGGAGATTGGAGATCATTTCAAAAATTCTATCAGTCAGCTACAAAGTTTTCAGTTAGCTAAAAACAGCAAAAACAGACAGCATGCATTAAGAGGAGCCAAAATTATGCAACGGCTAGCTGAAAAAAAATCTTGATTATTCCCAACAGCTATAACATGTTTGAAGGCTATAAAAGCACTGCAAATCGAAGAAGGACAGTACCATTGATCAAGCAAGTGAGCTATATATTGCAATTCATCATTTTGCTTTAAAACATAGGGTCTTAGAGAGCTTGTTGTTACACTCTAAGATCATCGTAGGGTCTTAGAGAGATTATACATTTCCATAGTCAATCTCGTAAAATCCTAGCTTTCTAGTTAGTGAATTGTAGGATTGAATTCATCGTTGGTGAGCAAGTTAAAACTAATTTTGTAAACATTGTTGGTGAGCATGGGAAACTAAACTGTTCGTGGTGATTGTGATAAATTACTTATTTCTAGTGAGAGAGGAAAACTATTTGTAAAGCATTTTGGAAGTAGTGAAAAATTATCTTGGAATGAAGGGGCTAAACGTAGGCCATACATTTGGGCTAAACCAAGATAAACTCTATGTTCCATATCCTCTTACCCTTTCACAATTTATTTTGAGTTTTTTTTCATTGCTTTTATGCTCTGCCCTGTATTTCAGTTAGCTAGACATTTTTCAGCTAGCTGATTTCCTGCATAATCTGATAAATGTTGCATATTCTGTTAAACCAATTTACATTTCGTTTTAATATAGCAGAATCATTATAGTTAGGTGCATTTGACTGTGGTTTGAGCTTCTTGGATTAAAATCATTTCTTAAAAGTGAATTTGCAAAAAAATTTGAATTTGTTAGAAAACACAATTCTCCCCTCTTAAATTATTATTCCTTGAGATATAATCTTTGTCATCTCTTCAATAGAAACAGGGTTTTGAGACTTACATCAAAATTAATGATAAATTTGGTGGCCCCCTTTTTGAACCTCCTGATCAAATTTAGAGAGCAAGAGATGTTATGGATATACCAAGAAACTCATGGAATCAACCTTGGTTAGCCAGTTTATATGATAAACCTATTGTTAAACTCATCTTTCAACCTATATCTTGGTATGGTTTAACTGAGAAATTAGCATGAAAACACAATCAATCTGACAACTATACAGTCTGCAGACGTTTTTAATATTCTTTTCTCAAGGACAATGAATGCAATGCCCAAAGATCGCAAAATCCTTATTTTCCTTGGCTTTTTTTTTTTTAGTGTGGAAAATTAAAGATCCTGAAAAAAGGAAGCTGTCCTTACTTGTCTTCTGTGTGGTATTTCTGAAGAGACATTGGATCACTTAATTTTGGAGTGCCCTTTTGTTCGAGCTCTCTGATTTCCTTCTCTCCCCTAGGATCAGAACACAGACCATTTAGTTCCACAAGATATCACGCATTGGCTAGGTGGTTTCAGCAACTGACGCAACATCAAGACCAATCAATGGCGGATCTAGCATGTCTTGGTCTTGTTTGGTAATTTGCCCTTTCTTTAGTTTTATATGAATTAATAATGATTCTACTTAATTAATTATAAACTTGGTAATTTTTTAGATTATTAGTGTAATAAAAAATATTATTATTTATCTAATAGTATATCTATTCTTAAAGTTAGCATTAATTCTACCTATAGCAATTATAAGAGTAAAAAGATGCTTTCTAATCTAAATATTAATTTGTGTAATTAAATGTGTAACCAGTTTTTTCACGATTATATAATGTTATATAAAAAATTATATAATTGATATATTTTTAATAAATTTAAATAAATATACTTTAAAATATAAAGACTTGTAGAGTGTAGTTTAAAAAATATTGATATAAATTTTATTTTATTTTATTTAATAATATATTTATGACATTTAATTTAAATTTATTATTTTTATTATACTATAAAAAGAGTAATTTATTTAAAAAATTATGAATTTGCCATTGATAGAGACTAATTACAAGATCATACTAATCTGTTCATTTCTATACTTGACAGTATTTGATATTTTAGAAGACATTTTCTAACCTACTCATGAGTAGGAATATTTTAATTTTTTTTATAATTTTAATTTTAAGAAATAAGTTAAAAGAATATAAAAAAAATAAAAAAAAGTAAAAAATATTAAAAAAATTTACATAATACATTAATTCAAAAATAATTCAAAAAACATAATAAAAAAATTAAAAAAATAAAAAGAAATTTTTGATTCTTTTTTATTTTTTAAAATTCTTTTAACTTATTTCTTAAAATAAAAATTATAAAAAAAATTAAAAAACTAAAACTTATAATTTTAGGGGAGAAAGCACCATTTTAGAAACAAAGTGAAACATGAGCAGATAAACGTCAATATGACAGAAATTGTCAAGTCCATTCTATTTCAATGGAAATAATTAATAGCTTACCAAATAGAGAAGGCAAACACGCAATCAGGCCATACAAACAAAGACTCTCAAAGTGGTGAATAACATACTAAAAATTCATGAGAATAGGTATAGAAATCACCGTCCGATCTATACGCCAAATATGCTAAAAAATGTTTTACCTTCTCCTTCAAAGTAAGGCTCCCAGAAGATTAAAGTCAGGTGCCTGACACTTCCACCAAAACTGTCCAAAAGCCATCCAACTACTGTCATAATGGTATAAGGCTTCCAAAGCAAGCCAAAAGAATAATACATCCTCTTTGAACAAATAAAAGGTAATATTTATAGGTTAAAAGTGTAGGCAAAAAATTATTGATAAAATTGTGTGAGAAATTCACTTAAAGAGGAACCCATTAACATCTAAATAGAGTACAACTGTGGAGGGTTCGAACTCTCAACCATTGAATTTTCATGAGCGTACTTTGAGGTACTTTGAGATGCATGTTGCATACATCTCGCACCATTTAATAACAATTCAATAATAAAGAGCTCGACTACACTATCCATAAAACAAATCTTTAGCTCCTCACCTAATGCAAGTACTTCAACATGACATCATTCACCTTCTACAAACTTTTCCAGCTATCAAATGCTAAAATGGGGCCTTACCTTGTTGTTTGTTTTCACTTCCCAAAATCTAGTAAAATTTTGAGAATATGAATAGAAATAACCTTTCCATTTATACCCCAAATATGCTAAAAAATTATTTACTTCTCCTACAAAGCAAAGCTCCCAAAAGTGAAGAGTAAAGTCTCTCTCACAAAGTGTATGTATTGTGTCTCTCACAATTCTACAAAAACTACCCCACCATCTTCATAATGGAATAAAGCTTCTCAAGCAAGCCAAAAAAGTAATACAACTTTGCTGTTTGTTCTCACTTCCTAAAATTTAGTAAAACAAAATTAATAATAAGTATTAAATATTGGCATTTGATGAATTTCGGGTAAGCCTAACTCAACATTTCAAAAGTGTCTTGAAATGTGAGGATTGTTTTACTCTTATATACAACATTTAATAACCTTATCCAAGTAATGTGTGACTTTCAACACTCCCTCTCACGATTGGAGGGAGTGAACCTAGTACTCTACTTAACAGAGATATGACCATCTCCATGCCTGACGTAGATCCTGGTCCCAGCCTCGGGTCATCAACTCTGATACCATGATGAATTTCGGGTGGGCCTAACTCATCTTAAAGATTTTGGGAATAATCTGAATTGTTATTCACCAAAATGAGACACAAAGTTTATACAAGAGAGCAAAGCTCTAAAACGCTAAAAATAATAGCGATAAAGAAGCCTATAACTTTCAGACAAGGCACAAAGCCTAATAAAATAAAAATACAACTTTCTGTCATGTACAAAGGTCAGTGAACCAACAAATCACGAAGAATCAAGCTTTGGAGAGGGAAGGATGCAAATACTGGCGACCTTTGAGAAGATAAATGCACCAGGAAACATATGGGTCACTATCAGGGGTGAAATCACTAAGATGCCTAAAGGAAAGTTAAGCCATATGAGGTGGAAAGCCAGCAAGGCTAGTTGGGCTGTTAACTAATCAGGAGGAACAAATTCATCACTCCTCTTCAAGTTGGAGTGTGAAGATTTGTAACACCCAACTTGCGAACAAGTGAATGGAAGCGATCACTGCTTAAGGCTTTGGTGAATATGTCGACTAATTGGTTTCTAGTCCAGATCTTGGTAGGAGCAATATCGTGTGATTAAACTCGTTCACAAACAAAGTAACAATCCATCTCCACATGCTTGGTCCGTTCATGAAAGATAGGATTGGTAGCAATGTGAAGAGCAGCCTGATTGTCACAAAACAAAGTGGTAGGACCTAGCTGAACTGCCTAAAGATCCTGTAATATCCACCGTAGCCAGAGCAGTTCATTGGTGGTGGCAGCCATGGCCCTATATTATGCAATAACAGATGAACAAGCAACAATAGTTTATTTCTTGGTTCTATAATAGATGGGAGATTCAACAAGGGTGCAAAGTAGCATGTGCGAGATCATCATGTTAAGGACATCCACCCAAATTT
The DNA here is from genome assembly GCA_034509205.1 of Ceratonia siliqua. Classification (NCBI taxonomy): domain Eukaryota; kingdom Viridiplantae; phylum Streptophyta; class Magnoliopsida; order Fabales; family Fabaceae; genus Ceratonia; species Ceratonia siliqua. The sequence continues at coordinate 6,596 of JASKGM010086025.1, read as the reverse complement.
ACATCACAATAAGCTGTGAGATTCAAGTGACCTGCACTAGATAAAAAGATTCCTTGTCTAGGTGTGCCCTTTAAATAATGCAGTACATGTTCAGCAACAGTCAAGTGTGTGCTGCACGGGGAATTCAAAAACTGACTAAGGACATTGACGGCATAAGTGATGTCTAGACGGGTAACTGTCAAATACAATATTCGTCTTATGAGATGCCTATACTAAGATGCATCAACAATAGCATCGCTATGATCTATGGTGAGTTGGTGATTCTTCTCAATAGAGGATGTGCATAGTCGATAAGCCTGCATGCCTGATTCCTTAAGTATGTCTAAAGTATACTTGCGCTAACTGAGAATAATTCCATGAAGAGACCTGGCAACTTCAATTCCCAGAAAATATTTTAAGTGGTTCAAGGTCTTTGATGCTAAATTTGTCATCAAGATATACCTTGACTCTTTGTATATGTGTTTCGTCAGTCCTTGCAAGTATCACATCATCTACATAAATCAATGTAGCAGTAAATGTCAATGATGTCTAATATAAGAATAAAGAATGGTCAGCCTTGCATTGAGGGAAACCAAGGTTGACCAGTGCTTCAGTAAACTTATGATGCCAATTCCCGAAAACTTGTTGTAAGCCATAAAGTGATTTTCTCAATCTATACACACGGTGTTCCCCTTTCTTTGCAAAGCCTTAAGGAATACACATGTAAACCTCTTCATCCAAGTCACCATGAAGGAAGGTGTTGTTCACATCAAGTTGATGGATCACCTAATCTTTCTTGACTGCAACAATGACCAATTTGGCAACTAGAGCAAATGTCTCATGAAAGTCAATTCTCTCGATCTGTGTAAATCCCTTCACTTCCAATCGGGCCTTGTGACGCTCAATCCCTCCATTTGGTTTGTATTTGATTTTGTGGACCCATTTAGAATCAACAACTATCTTACCTGGTGGGAACTCTTCCAATGTCCATGTTCCGTTTTCTTCAAGTTCTTGAATTTCCTGCTGTATGGCTCTCTGTCAAGACTTTTGATTAACAGCTTGATGGAAGCTTCTGGGTTCATTATTGGCAGTAATATTTGCAAGAAAGGTTGTACTGGCATGACTAAAACAATTATAGGAAACATGTGAAGAAAGAGGATATGTTACTAAGTTGGATGCCAAGGGGTTGAAGTGTTATATTGACGGTGGAATGGTAACATCAAAGCCCTCACAACATTTGGGTCTTTGTTTGGGGCATTGACTTCGTTGTATCCTATGGAGAGTAGGAGATGAAGTTTGCTCGGCAGAGGGAATGATGTGAGAAAATGAATGTTGCTCACCAAGCGCTTCAATATTTGTGTTGTCGGTTCGCTAGTGGGCTGGTAGTAGCTTAATCCAGCAATAGATTGTCTGGTGGCCCATTATCTCTCGTTGGACTTATTAAGTGGTCATCTAGCGAGGTTGATTCAAAATCATGCTTAGATGGGCCCATTAGTGAGTAGTTTTGGCTTTCTAAATTTGGGCTAACCACTACATCATCGATTGGGCTTATCATCTCTGAGCCCAATGGATTAACAGTGTGATGCATGGTCCTATTTGTGAGGCCATGATGACGAAATGAATATGGGCCTGTTTCAGTCATCTAGGCTTTTAAAGATGTGGACTTCCGAGTGTTTTCATGATCTTGCAACTTTGATAAATCATCATGGGAAAAATCAGAGGAAAGTTGCTTAAAGGGAAATATATGCTCAAAAAACGTGATGTCTCTAGATGAGTAAATATCAAAATTTTAAACATCATAAACTTTATATCCCTTTTGAGCATTGGGATATCCAATGAAAATACAAGCTCTTCCATTCTCACCAAACTTGTCAGTCCTTTGTTGTTGTGAATATAAGTCAGGCAGCCAAGAACCTTCTTGTGCTCATATGTGGGTTTCTTACCTAGTAAAGTTTCATAAGGAGTTTGTATGACCTTTGATGGTAGCCGGTTGATGATGTAAGCAGCCGTCAAAACACACCTCTCCAAAATTTGAGAGGTAACCCAGCTTGGAATCTCAATGCCCTAGTCGTTTCAAGAATGTGTCTGTATTTTCTTTCAACTACCCCATTCTGTTGTGTGGTATAGGGGCAAGTGGTCTGCAATGTTATACCGTTGTTGACATAATATTCTGTCATGTGATTTGATTGAAATTCAGTACCGTTATTTGTCCTAATATGTTTGACATACTTGCCAAATTGGTTTTTCACCATATTGTAGAATATGATCAAATAATGTCTTGCTTCAGACTTGTACCTCATTAAATATACTCAATACACTTTTGCTGTAGTCATATACTATAGACAAGAAATAGTGTGCAATAGACAAAGAAGCAATTTTATATGGTCCCCAAATGTCACAATGGATTAATTCAAAACACTCAACATATTTAATGGAGCTAACAGGAAAAGGTGGTCTAGTCTATTTAGTTTGCATACAAGAGTCACAAAATGAAATGTCTTCACCAATAACATTGCCGGAAGAAAATTAATCTGCTGAAAATTTTGGCCTTAAAGGCATGTCTTAATCTTCTATGCCAAACTTCACATTTCTCTTGGCTGCTCACTGCCATGGCTTAACCTTGTCTTTCAACAAGTTCCAAAAAATATAGGCCATTATATTGCCTACCTAGACCAATCAGACTCTTTGAATGAGAGTCCTACATCAAGTAGACATCTGCAGAAAATGTCAATGTACAATCTAATTTTTGGTTAGTATACTCATAGATAACAAATTACACTGAAATTCAAGAATATTCAAGACATGTGAAATTTGCATCCCATTAGGAAGAGAGGTTTGCCTAATGCTTTTGACTGGAATATTATCACCATTTGAAATTTTCACTAATGAGCCTTAATTGGCCTTCATTTCCTGAAAAAGTTTACCATCGCAGGTAATATGCTTACTTGCCCCAGTATCAACTATCCATGGTTTCCCATGAATGAGCTTACTCGTGATGTTGACAATAGAAGTGGAAGAGGATGAAGCTTTAGTTTTGGGGTTTTCAATCTCCTTCATTAGACGCTATAGAAGTTGGTTGTATTAGGACTGTCATACCTGGCATAGGACCAGATTCAATTCAACCTTAGCAGCTTTTCCCAACTACCATGGTCATTTGTGGAATGGTCCTTGTCCCTCCTTCCAACATTGTCTCGGGAGCCCTTTCTCCAGTTTAGAGGATAGCCCACTAATTTGTAGCATTGTTCCTGCAAATGGCTCATTTTTTGGCAGTGTGAGCATTTTGGTCTTTCTCCCTTCTTTCTATCTCTACTCTTCATTTCAACTTTCTTGCCCTATGCTTGGAAAGCAGCTACTTCAATAGTGGGTTTGCGACAATAAGAGATTAAATGTTGCTATTGATCTTTGGACACTATATGGTAGACAGCTCTGAGACTGAGTGATGGTTTGGCACTCAGAATATGAGTGTTTATGGTGCTAAAGGCATCATCCAGCCCCATAAAGAAGTCATAAATCTGTTCTTTCTCACGCATGGCGATGAGTTCCTTCTACCTGGCACAATCACGCCCATCACAGCAACGTTTTGGGAGTGGAGCAATGGAATGGGCTTCATACCAGAAAGCTTCAAGTTTTGTATAATAGGTGGAAATGTGTTGCTTATCTTGACGCAGGAGCAAAATAGAGCGCCTGATCTCATAGGCTCTTGGGTCATTGCCTGTTCCAAGTCTTTCTTGAAGGTCAGCCATATCTCTCGACTGGTTCTACTAGGCAACGCTTCCCTTGACATCTTTTCTAATGGCAGCTTGTAGCCATGCCATAGAGCCATTACCATGGCATCACACCTTAACCAATGTGCAAGTTCATGTGTTCCAGCTGTTGGCATAGGAAGAAAACCATATGCAAAGCCAAGTTTGTGTTTAGCAAACACGACATTCTTCATCTCTCTAGCCTAGGTTCCATAGTTGCTCTCATGTAAGACCTCACTCACATAGAGCTTCCTTGGGTTGTCTATGGGATGTAGGTAGTACAGGGACATTACATTCGTACCATTGAACGAAGTGGTCGGAGTGGTCGCATGAGTAAATGCTCGAGAAATTTTCGTTATTACCTCTTAGTTATTACTATTCTTCATCATTGTACAAAGTCAAGATGGAAAACGGTGGATGAGGTTAGACAACTTGCTCTAATACCATAAAAATTTTGGGAATGATTTAAATTGTTATTCACCAAAATGAGACGCAAAGTTTATACAAGAAAGTAAAGCTCTAAAACGCTAAAAAGAATAGTTGTAAAGAAGCCTATAACTTTTAGATAAGGCATAGAGCCAAATAAATTAAAAAGACAACTTTCTATCATGTACAAAGGTCAGTCAACCACTAGAAGCGAGTGAACCAAACAAATCACGAAGAATCAAGCTTTGGAGAGGGAAGGATGCAAATACTGGAGACCCTTGAGAAGACAAATGCCCTAGGAAACAGATGGGTCACTATCATGGGTGAAATACTAAGATGCCTAAAGGAGAGTTAAGCCATCTGAGGGCTTTCTTGGAGAGGGAAGGATGCAAATACTGGAGACCCTTGAGAAGACAAATGCCCTAGGAAACAGATGGGTCACTA
>JASKGM010086004.1:0-14007 GCA_034509205.1 Ceratonia siliqua | reverse complement strand
ATATATTTAGATTTGTTGTTCCCAAATTCTTGTCTTTCTTTGCCTCATCCTGTCTTCAAGTAACTTACTAGTCTTATCCCTAGCCCCGTTTATATTTATGGATATAATGTAAGTGCAAAGATGTAGATTTGAAAGTTAGTTCAGGATGTTTGTAAGTTATTTGCCTTAGGAGCTTTAATAGCAAAGTTTTCTGAAAGATTCAAAGTAATATCTTCCCAAGTTTTTTCCTGTTACGTCTTTACAATGTTGATTACTAGTGCCATTTAATTTTAGTTCTTCCATGTTATTTTAAACTTTTTTACAGTCTTTAGCCCATAGCACCAGATATAAATATAGACCGAATTCAGAAGATTTTTAAATTCTTAATTTAATTCTTGAATTTGGTTTAGTTTAGTAAAATAATTGTCATTAAAATTTAGGTATGTACAAGATTAAGTCATACCAGCTTGTTTATTAATGGCAAAATTATTTTGTTTAGAGGATTAAATTAAAAATCTAAATGTTTCGAAGATTAAGATAATAATTTAATCATAAAAATACTGCCAAGTTTTTTCATGAAAATATTATTTAGTTTTTGTCGAAAAAATATTATTTAATTTGTTAAAAAAATATTAATTCAAATGATGTTTTTTTAATACTAAGTATTAGTTACACTAGTGTTATTACTATAGACATAACACATATGTTAAGTAATAAACATATGGTCAATTATCAATTGACAAAGACTTCCATGATTTGCTATTTTTCAAGACAGCTTGGTTACCTGCAAATTTAAATGTAGTGGGCAAGATCGTTTGTTTTCACCGTTGGTATTCTCGGTCGGCTCAATAGTCCATATGCATATGCTGACGTTCTTTTCAACAAGTGGGGTCAACGTTCTCAAGTCTAGGCTGGCTGGTGCCCATCGCCCACCTAGCCATGTTTGTTGGTCGAACTCTATAGAGGTTTACTTATTTCGAAAGCCCAAGAGTTTACCATCCATATATGGTTCTCCCCAAGTAAGACCATCATGAGCAACATTTAATGTAAAAAAAATTCAAGAATCTCACCCTGGGCTCCAGATGGGTGACCATGCTTTATCATCATGGAGATGAGTACCATTTTGAAGACTTTTTCTGAGATATTCATCAAGATCGGTCGGGTGGAAAATATATAATCCTTCTGTCCGAACTAAACATTGTGGCAAGGGGTGGGAATGGGAATAAAATATTGGGAAGCTGGAATCTTGCATCTATATGACCATAAATGAAGTCCTGCTTCTATAACATTACACACGACTGCACAGTTGGTTTCCTACAAATCTTCATGTAATTTGAGAATTTACGTACGATTAATGTCGTGACTCGTACCAACTCAGATAGGGCAAAACCATTGTGCAAAGATACCACGGTACGGATGGATGACATCTATGCCTTTTTGGATACTGTAATTGAGCCCTTATAAATATACACTTGCGTCTGACGCACTTTACTAAGGAAATAAAAACTTAAACTTACCAAGAAAGCCTGGCCAGCTAGCCATTAACGAGAACAATTTTCTCAGTGAAGAGGAGAGGATATGGGGTTATATTGATGGATTAGTCATAACAGAATGCCAAAACTAGAAGCTTTTGGAAGTAAAAAACGTCTTGGAAGTCGTTGTAGGTATCAATCTTTGCACAACAGTTAAAAGTCACTTTAAATCTTATCCAAAAAAAGAAAACGAAGTCAGTTTAAAACGTTTAAACAATTGCTTATCATAGAAAGGGAGATGAACATGAAAGAAAAAAAAACATATATCCTCAAATGTAGCCTAATATCATGTCCCCCACCCCACCCACCCCCTTTTTTTCTTTTAAATTTCAGAATTTATGGACTCTTCCTTTCTCAAATCACTCTGCTGAGTGCTTAAAGTGATGCCTTCCCAAGAAGCCACAATGTGGCTCAGATTCAAGCTGAAAGCATTCTGGACCAATAACTAAAATTATAAATCTAAAGACTCGTTAGTGCAAGTAAAATATCAAAACATTATTAATGTAAGCATAAAAATCTATGAAGTAATGCAACCTGCAAGAGAATCCAAGCATGCAGCTGTTATAAGGCATCCTTCCAAATTAAATAGAGCAAGCTTTTGTATCCTGAAATAAACCAAGACATTGTTGAGAATGGATTCCAGGAGAAGAAAATATCATGGACAACCACTATTAGATAAATATAAACCTTTTCCAAACACAAAAATCTATCTCGCACAAGATAATAATATATCCCTAATGCTCTGAAACATCACAATAACATAAGGTCATTCACAGTACCTTTTAAGAAAGTGATGCCAAAATCTGTGACTTTATTGCATGAAATCTCTAGACTTTTCAAGTTTGTAAGCTCTGGAAGCAAATTGAATTGAATATAAGAAGACAATGATTATACTTCGAAAGAAGAACAGCAACAGACACAGAGCAAGAAGATTTATAATAATATAAACCAAAGAAAAATAATATAAAAGATAAAAATTATAAAAATTATTTGAATAGAATATTAATAATATATAAGTTCAAATATCACAACCAATTATATTACTAAATTTATTTTATTTTATTAAAAAATTAGGTTTATATATTTTTATTAATTAAATTTATTATATTATAGCAATTTTGTAAGATTATATTCTTTATATATAACTATATTTATTTATATCATATTATTTTATAATTAAAATTTTAGAAATAATTATTTAAAAGTGCAATTTGAGGAACCCATATTCAAAAATGGTATCCCAAGGAATTGTTTTTCATTCCTTTTTTACTTTTTCCTATTAAATTGCACTTCTGTTAAATCTTCATTCGCATTGGACTAGCTAACTAGGAACGGGAAGGATATGGGTGGTACTGCTTCATCCTCTTCATCTGCTTCATTTTCTCCCAAGCAATATAATGTGTTTATTAGCTTCAGAGGAGATGACACCCACACCAACTTCACCAGCCATCTTCATGCTACACTGAACCATAAATCCATCATAACCTACATTGATTATGAGCTTCCCAAAGGGGATCATGTCTCACAAGCTCTTATCCAAGCAATTTAGGATTCATCTATATCTCTCGTTGATCTTCTCACAAAACTATGCTTCCCCTAAATGGTGCTAGGACGAACTCACCCAAATACTCCAATGTAAACAGAATCATCAACAAATAGTTATACCAGTCTTCTATAAAGTTGACCCATCATATGTGCGAAAGTAGAATGGGACTTACAAGGACGCATTTGCAGAACATGAGTGAAATTTCATTGGCCACTTACACAAGTTACAAAACTAGAAAGATACTCTTTTTGAAACTGCCAATTTAGTTGGCCGGGACTCTCGGACCTTTAAGTAAGTGTTGCATTATGCTTAACAATTAACAATTTTTTTTTCCTAGCAAGAATTTTATTTTTATTTTTTAATAAATTGTTTATTTACTTTTGTTTAATCTCTTTTCTTGCATGTGATGCATTAATTCTTTTTTTTTATTAACTATTATTTTATATGCTAGGGATGAATCTAAACTCATTCAAAACATTGCCAGTGACATTTTGGGAAAACTAGATTATAGGTATCCAAGTGCATTAGAAGGTCTTGTTGGAATTGAGGAAAACTGTAATCATATTGAATTGTTATTGGAAAATGTCCCAATAATTGGAATTTCGGGTGTGGGTGGCATAGGTAAGACAACCATGGCTAAAGCTGTATTTTCCAAACTCAATATTTTACAATGCATTTGACTTTAGAAAATATTTTTTATTTTCATTTTGTAAAATTATTATTTTTATTTATTTTTTTTAAAATGTTTTTATTTGTTATTATTTTTATTTTCCAACTAATTTGGAATAAGGTGTTAGTTAGAGGCATAAGTATTGCCGTATTGAGTAGTGGCATAACAATCTACTCTCTTACCATGAAAATAGTAAATTCCATAAGCATGCCTTGATATTAAGGGACATTTTTATAAATACTAATTTATGGTTTACATTTAAAAAAAGAAAAAATAAATTTTAGTGTAAATTATTTGACATGGCTTACCGGTTTAGTAACAAAAAATTTGTATAAAATTTAGTTCAAACTTTATGTACAAACAATTCAACACTTAAAAACAGTATATGGAAACTTGCTACCGGCTAGCTAGTTGCCATATTATAATAGTCAACTTAAACCAAGTTGCTTTCTGAAGTATTCTTTGTCGATTATTGCTAGCCCCGTTGCCCTATTAATTTGCATTGCCGAAATTTTACTTTCTGTCTTGATATCCTTACGAGAGGCACAATTTTAGAATAATTTAAAACACTAAAAAAAGTCATATAAGACATTATTTTAAAATATAATATATCTATAAGTATTAGAATTGCCAAAGTGACCGAGTTGGGTAAGGCTTGACCCACATCTAAGCATAATTTTTAAGTGAGAAAATTATATACCTTTCAGAAAATTTTCAATTTAAATTTTTTTCTATCATATACCATCATGAAAATTAATGGTTTGTTTAGTACGTCATATAAAATTGAATATAATAATAGATTGCTTGTTAATGAGTTGAATAAGTCAACTTCTTTGGTGTAATAGAGTGCTTCATCTGTTATTGAGGATATTGTGGCCCTTTTCATAAAATATCCGTAGCATCTCTTTTCTCTGACTGCAGATTGGTTTGCTAAGGTAGCCATAAAGAGGATGCGCCCCTTTGATTGTGGATAGTGAAAGGGTTGAGTGAAGCTTGTACCACCCCATCGACCCTATCCTTTGCTTTGCATTCCGAGTATTTTTTTTGGTTCCACCATCAAAGTGATGTTATAGCACAACCATAGAATGAATTTGCGTTGAAGGCCAAAAGAAGGTTTTGTATAAAACTTGTAATTTCTAAAACACACAAAGCAATATATAATGTCATGAGAATCCATATAAAACCATCTTTTTGGTTGAATTCAACAGTATAAATTAAGGCAGTTCTTTCAAGTGAGGCTCAATGTACTTTATAATAAAAGCAGTCAGTGGAGATGATACACTTCACTTCCTAATTAATGCTGCCATGTGATGCTTTTCAGACTGCAGTTGGATCTGGTTGGCTAGCGTCACTGGCTTATATGAACATTATATTGGCTTTAGGGATTCTTCGACCTTGATTATATATGTTTGAAATTAAGCTATGTGGACACTTGTGTAGGGGCCAAGATTCTTATTCTTATCAACTCAACCAACAACAACTCATAGATGCGTATTTATTCTGTCCTCTTAGATTAGAATATGGATGTTTATGGGATCAAAAAGTTTCCACAATATCTTCAAGAAAAAATTATTTTTATTTTTTATATAAATTCTTTTAGATTACTGCTTTGTTTTCGGTGATCTAATCTTCATTGTCTTAAGAATTGTAGTTAATTCAGCGATAGTTTGAATCTAGTATGATCTAATCTTACAATTGTGATTGTAATTACATAATTACTTCACTTATTATGTAAGTATCTTTTTGTAAGAATCATTATCAACTGTTCTTTAGAAAGAAGATGGATCTAATCTCCTAAGTATCTTGCTTCATGAATATCTGTTTGGTCAATAACTTGACGCAAAATGATTTTCAGAGTTATGGTTGAGATCCAAATAAGAGTTTTCATATATACACATTTTTTTTTTCTGTTTTTTCACTTGGATGATTAAAGCCATATATGCAAATTAAGGGCAATTTTCAGAGCTCAATGATTCTGCTAATACTTCAAAGACTGAATTTGATTGATCTATAATTAATTTCAATAGACATGAATAAAGGACTCTTATTTATCATGCTCCATAGACATCTCTAGAATTCTATCTTAGAAACATAGCAGACTCAATAGACTTCCTATGCATTCTAAAGTCTAAACATCTTCACAAGACTCTAAACATTCATCCATTTTTAAGACTATGAACTTTCACATAATGGATGCCGAGTTTGCACTTACATAAAATGCATTAAAGTTTAATAGTTTTGTTCATAATGGGTAGTTTACCTGTAAGTTTTTACAGTGAAGAAAAATACATGAACTCGTTGGCAATCAGGTTAGATAAACTAATGAAATTAAAATGATAAACCTGATAAACTAATGAAATTAAAATGATCATGTTATTCACAAACAAAAGCACATTGTGAATTCTTATCTTTCACACACACACACACGAGAACTTATCAACTTTTTTTTATATAGCCAGTAAAAAGCGCGCGCGCGCACACACACACGAGAACTTATCAACTTTTTCTTATATAGCCCGTGAAAAGCTCCAATTCGGAGTCCGCTTCATTAGTTATATGACATGTGTCTTTGTATATATTAAATACTTAAGGGTACTTTTGTATTTTGATGTGAAATATTTGCAGATATTTATATACAAACCGTCATTTCCTGGAAGTTACAAATCTGCAGATTGTTCATTTGATTGTGAAGACTCATAATTCAGTCAATATACTTTCACACAAAAATGAGGAAAAAGCACAATTCTTCTATTTTTATGTTTCATTTTCAGGCTAAGCACAATTGTTCTATAGTAAGTAATAACAAAAGGGATGATTGAGTTTGTGGCATGAATTGATAAACACATTACGTTAGTTGCTGGAAGTTGCATACAAGTAACTGAAGAATTAAGCTAAGGTGCACTTGTGACTAGAAGTTCCATATCCACATAATATTAAGACTACAAAAAAGTCATCAAAGTCAACAAATCCGCGTTGCTTATAGGGACAAATTTCTTTTCTTGAACTTGCATAGAAGTAACTGAGCAATTGTGTATATCTAAGTCCACAGGAATATTGATGGCCATGATTTATTTGTATAAAGAGAAGGATGAAGTTGAGGTTTTCCAAAAGAGAACACTAAGACTACAAATTAAAAGTCATCAAATTAGTCCATGAAAGAATGTGGGTGTTCCTACTCGATCTGTTCTGTTTCATCATCTTTCATAATTAAAAGAAAGAAAATAAGCTTGAAAATGATTCTGAAAAGAAGCTTGAAAATGATTCTCTAAATTGCTTTATTAAAGGTATGGTGCACTTGATTAGCTTTACAAATTAACTTGAATAATAAAAGCACCATTTTAGAATATATTATTTTTGGAGATACTTAAATGAAAAATTTTCTAAAATTTTTTTTATCTAGTATAGTAAGAGGAAAAACATGTAGAATAATTTTATTTAAGTATTTCTAAAAATACTATATTTTATAACAACTTCTTATGAAATTTACTTTCTTTTGTAATTACTGAAATAATTTTAAAATAATAATTTATAGTGATACTTAAAATTGACAGTATTTTAAAATATAAAACTTTATATGTACTAAAAAATAATTTTATTACCAGTTATTTTTGTTACATATTAATTATAAAATGCATATTAATTATAATTAATTTTTAATATATTATTATTATATAATAAATATATATTTAATATCATTAAATACCAATATTTTAATTTTTAAAAACGCATGGACCATCTGAGTGTCGGTCAATTTGCGCTTGTCTCTACGAAAAGCAACCTTGCAATTCAAAAGCTGAAGTTGCGAGAAACACACAAACAATTTTTTTTACATTTTATAATAATACTAAAAAATTAAATATTATTGTCATTAATATTTTAATACAAATAATTTTTTCTTAAATTTTAACAACTAACTTAATTATAATTAAAAAAAATTATATGATAAAACATAAATAACAATAGTACTATATTAGAAATATTTCTAATTTTCCATAAGAATTTCACTTTCCTTCATCAAAATGATTTTCTAACTGGCAAACAGTATGAAAAACTGTTATTCAAAATTGTTGTATTCCATTGAAACAAACATATCCTAAGATTATATATTGACGTACAAATGAATGGAAGTATATTATTTTTCTCAATTATATTTTAAAATATTATTATTTTTACATTTCTAACCAAAAAATTCCATTATTTTTTAAATTATTCCTTGTCTATTTATTAATAACTTATAAATACTAATTTTTTTAATATTATGATTAAGTAATATTTGAATAAGATTCTGTGAGCAAAATGAATTTTAATGTAAATTATTTGACATGGTCTAGTAATAAATTTTTTTTATATATAATTATTATAAAATTTTTAGTTTAAGCTTTCATGTTACCATATACCCAAATTAAAACTAACTACATATAATTAATTATATTATAAAGTGATTAGAAACAAAAATAAAAGCACTAATAATTTATTAGTCCTTTCTTGCAGACTACTTATTCATTCTAATTCTATTTTAATATTATCTTGTGAACTAACTGATATTCCAAGCACAAGCAAAAGATATTCCAATTTTGTGAACTAACTCATGAAGAAATGCCACTCAAGAAACTGATTAACCTGCTTACTCTATTAAATTTGGGCTGTTTGTTATTCCAAGCACGAGCATACGTCCATAATTTTTGTTCCAGGACTTTCCTATTCATAATTAAGAGCTTGAATTCAATAGTTATTCTCTCCTTCTACGGGTTCTTCTGTTTTCAAGTTTTCATTTTGAGTTAGGGAATCCTTCCACAAAAGAAATTGAGGAAAAAAGCACAATTCTTGTAGTTTTCTTTTTCTTTTTTGAGGCTAAGCACAACTCTTCCATAACAAGGACATAGACCTCTAAAGAGCATCAATATTTGTTTGTATTTTCCACAGAATTGCGTTTCCTTGTAGTCAAACCCACTTTTGAAAAGAATGTGTGTTCCTACTCTTTTTGTCATCTTTCAAAAATAAAATGATGAAAAAGCACAAATAAACAAAAGAACCATGATAATGGTCTTCATCAACCATCCAAGTAAAATTTTCTAGGCTAAAGGCATATTTATATCTATTTTAATATATATGTGTTTGGAATAACTTTCACTAATATACCGATTTTGTCAAAATATTTCTATATTATCATTGAATTATGTAACCATATATTCTAACATGTTTGTTAAATAGTAAAAGTACCTACGAGATATAACCGTGAGAAAAAGTTGAATACGTACTCCTATAAACTACTCATTAAAAAATAATCACTCCAAGACTCTATAGTCTATGCTAGCTGGAATCAGTTTATTTTGGCTGTTTGCGCAAATAGCTAGAACCTACGTTGAAGATGCTCTTTCAAGCCAATTTTGTTTGATTCTTTCATATTTTTTATTCTTGCTTTCTACTCTCGATATGTTCCTCTTCTACTATATTTTTTCCATAATCTAATAATCTATGTGGTAGCTTCTTTCTCCTCTTCTCCTATGCTCTTATAATACCACTTTGTTAGGCAAAGAAAGAAAGAGTAATATTTTTTTAAGAGAAGAATTTTTTTTTTAACTCATTTCTTATTTCTCTCTCAAATGACTTTCTTGACATTTTTAATAATATAAAAGGTTTTTATAAAAATGCATAAAAAATTAGAAATTCGTTCTCTACTAATTAATTAAAGAATTATTTTCGTGTAACTAATAAATGTATATAAATTATATATTATTAATTAGACAACATATATACAGCGACTTTGAATATATAGTATAGTATAAATATGTCTATCATTACCAATAATTCAACCTCTATTTTCTAGATTGTTTTGTATCACAATATTTTTTATTTCCTTATAAAATATATGACCCAAAATTTTCAGTTTAACTTGTTCTTTTCAATTAAGCCAAATAAACTCCAGAATGTTACCTAAAAATGATATCATTTTATAGATAATTATAAATCTTAATCTTAATCTTTCGACAAAACATACATTTTAAATAAATAATAATTCATTAAATTATATCTATGCTTTTCTTATTTTATCCTCTCTGCCGATAATTTTTCCTTTCCGTTATTCATTCTTTTTCCTTTCTATATCTTAGGAATGAATCTGAACTCATTGATGAAATAGTTGAAAAAGTCTCGAAAGAATTGAGTGATATTTACCCAAATGAGCCAAAAGGCTTGTTTGAATTCTCTGTTATTAATTTGAAATATGTTGACTGTAATGTGCGAGTGTTTGTGACGGAAGATGTTGACATGGTCAAATTCAAGGCATAAGGAGTATGCCCAATATATGCCTCATAATATCCCATTTTCGTTCAACAAATGGAATTAAAGTTGAAGTTGGTAAAGAACACAAAGAGGAGTGGGGATATTGATGAGCAACAAAAACTCCCTCCGACAAAGAAAAGAAATTGAAGGAAATTTGTACGCTGAATGAAAGGAAAGCATTCCAGCGAAAATTTTTCTATGATTGCTTCATCGGTATCTCCCTCTCACTCACTCTCTTAATATTTTATCCCTTAATTAAGATTGACTTTGGCACGGATCCGGATCCCGTCGGATCCTATTCAATCTTGGTTGTCAATAATTTTACGGATAGTCATGATTTAATATATTTTTAAAAAAATTAAAAAATATATAAATTTTTTTAAAATTTAATCTGGACCATCCATTAAAAAATGGATGGTCCGGATTTATAAGACTGTTTGGTCATTTCCTAAAAACGAATCCCAATCCTTTGGCACACTCATAGCTACTCTAGACAACTGTCTTTGAATATGAATATGTGTGAGCCAAATTTTAACTATAATAAAAGTAGTTATCCTCTACAAAAAAAAAAATTATGCTCTTGATTAGAAAGCGATTACTTTCTAAAATATTTAACTCTATTTATACGTTTTAATCCCCTTTTTTCCAAAGTTAGACTCTGATTTCTTTTTGACTTGTTGCCATGAGTAGGTCTTTTCTCAAAGCATTTCAGTGGTGTTTCTCTTGATGCACGAGTGCAGTCAAATAGCAGTAAGTAGTGTATGTGCAGTTAGCTGCATTGATCTAGTTCATGCTGATTTTTTGTTCTGCTCCTCATTAAACATAGGGGAAAAAATTGGTGTGTTACTTCAGTAGAAAACGTCAAATGATGAGCTCAACTTTTGAGGTTGACATGAAAGAGTGGGAAAATTATCAAATAAAAATTAACATGATTCAGTTCAGGACTTGCATCTACTTTTCTTTTTATAACTCTCAGCACAATTCTTTTTCTCTATTGTATTGGAAATAATGCCAACTAAGGTTAGCCTTTCATCAAGCATTTGTTTCTTAAATTTTCTGTTCTCTTCATGAAAGCGTTGGATTAGTGGCTTTGTAATTTAAACCATACTTTTAAATCCTAATCTTAATGCTAACAGTTATGTTCATGTTGTCATAATTTCAAAGGTAGATTATGATTAGAGACATATTTACTGTGCAGTGCAATCATTAGAACAATATGGACAAAATATAATGGATACCAAGAAATAATTAAATGCGTTGCTTACCTAACATTTCCTTTTAACTTTGTCGTATTAAATGGTATCTTAGGCCAATATATCTTTTTTCTCTGAAACTTCCTTGGCATTCTAAACATTCATCAATTTTTAAGACTCTGAAACTTTTACATAACTTTTTTGTTCATGCTTTGTAGTTTACCTGTAAATTTGGTTTCTATGCCAGTTTACCGAAATTCTTTCTTGTGAAGACTTTAAACAGAATTAATTTGGATTTGTCACTTTTGACAGTGAAGATCGATTCAGTTTGAAAGGTTTTTTCAGTGGAAAAATGCATCCACTTCTTGGCAATCAAGTTAGAGAAACTAATGCAATTACAATGTTCATGTTATTCACAAACAAATTAAAGCTGATGGTGACTTCTCATTTTTTCCTTTTCTTGTTTGGATAACCTTATTGGGCTATAAATATAGGTTGAAATTAAGAGAACTGTGCTGAACCCAAATTAAAAGAGTTGGAGTTGATTACAGTAGCAGTTTACAGAAGCCACACGGGACAGGCTCCCTCACTTCTTATGGCTCTCCCACATGGGACAGGTTCCTGGAACTTGCATAGAACTAACAGAGCAATGAAGCTGCCCTCCTATTTTCCAGAGAATTGATAGACATGATTTCTTCGTCTAAGGAGAATCATCAAATTAGTCCATAAATCCGCGTTGCATGTAGGGACAACATTGGGTGTCCACTTTTGAAAGAATCTGTGTGTTCCTTCCTACTCTGTTTCATCATCTTGTAAGCCATTAAGGATTCAGCAAAAGAGAATATATATATAAAAAATGTGTATGTATTGTCTTTATAAGTAAGGACGTAGACCTCCAAAGAAACTGATGATGCATTGTTTTTCTTGTGATTGAAAAGTAGATTCAGTTAGTTCCTGGAACTTGCGTTGAAGTAACTGAGTAATTGTCTGAGAATGCGTAGACTATAACTTCCACTTTTTACTTTCATTTTAAATTATTTATCTTTTAAAATAATAGTATAAAAATTAAAAAAATTATTAAATAATTTTAATTTTAATAAAAAATAATTATACTTAACTAAATTATTTTTATTAAAATTAATTTAAATTCTTATTGTTACTATATTAAATATAATAATAAATAAGAATAACGATAAAAAAATAATAATTAATATTTTATTAGTAATATAAAATAATAAATAATTTAAAATAAAATAAAATTTTATAAATAATAAATAATTTAAAATCGAAAGAAACACTAAATATAATTTCATATTTTTAACCCACTCTTGAAAACAATGGAAATTATTTATTTTAATAATAAATTCTAATTATAACACCTTTTGATTCACATTAGAGATTTATAATTTGAGAAAATAAAAATTTTAAATTTTAAATATATTAAATTTATCAAAGTTTAAAAAAAGAACAAATTTTTAACATGTAATCTGTTAAAAATATATTACTTTTTACAGTAAATAATATAAAATCAAATCAAAAGAAATCGTTTAAATTTGAAAAAAAAATGTGTTGCTTTTGAATAATTGAATAAAAACTTTGATAAGAATTCAATAACGCGTTATCCTTGCTCATGAAAAAATGAAGGCCAACTAATGAATGTCTTCACCTTGTCTTCTGCAATAATAAAGGCCATTGCTAGCTTTTAATTTTAATTTTTTAGTTTTTTTAATTTTTTTATAATTTTTATTTAAAAAAATAAGTTAAAAAAATTTAAAAAAATTTTGAAAAAAATTAAAAAACATTAAAAAATATTTAAAAAAATTACATAATACATTAATCAAAAAATAATTCAAAAAATATAATAAAAATACTAAAAAAATTAAAAAAATATATTTTAATTCTTTTTTTATTTTTTAAAATTTTTTAAAATCTCTTTTAACTTATTTTTTAAAATAAAAATTATAAAAAAAATTAAAAAACTAAAACATATAATTTTAAGTAGGGGGAGCAATCACCCATAATAAATAAAGGCTGCCACTTGAGCCATTAATTTTGACTTTTCAACTCAACTGCATCTTCCACTGCCACATGCAATTCTGAAATGGTGGGTAGAGGCTGCCTCCATTTTGAAAAAGTTATGGCCATGTTTAATGAAGAAGTTAAATCGAAAAATTCTCTTGAAATTGCAGAGAAGTAACTGAGCAATATAGCCGTGTTGCCTTTAGGGACAATGGACCCTACCATTACCAACCACTATCTCTTCAACTTCCATTTTTCACACCTACATGCGAAAAGAATGGAATTAAGTTCTTTATTTTACTATTAAATTTTGATTATTAAATAATTTTCTTAAATATTACAATGAGGAAATTTGGGAGCATTCTTATCGCGGAGATGATAATAAACAAGCAAGATATTATTTGAGAAAAACTACTCCCTCGTACCTTGTGTGATTCACATTAGAGATTTATAACAGAAAATAAAAATTAAAAAAAACTAAGAATGCAATTTAAATATATTAAATTTATCACAATTTAAAAAAAAGAACAAATTTTTAGCATGTTATCTATTACAAATATATTACTTTTTACCGTAAACAATATAAAATCAAATCAAAAGAAATTACTTAAATTTGAAAAAAAAAAAAAGCGTTGCTTTTGAAAAGAAACTGAGTGCCTTACTCCAACATCACTGTTTAAGTGTTAACATTCTCATAGAAGAAGGCGGAGCGTGTTCTTGTACATTCCATCCCAATAGCTACCCAGCAACAACATTTTGGTGAGATTTTTGCTTTTCCTCTTCGCT
>JASKGM010085993.1:0-14008 GCA_034509205.1 Ceratonia siliqua | reverse complement strand
TTGTGTTTCCAATTTGGAGGGCTTTCAAATTGAGGCTTTGTTGCCGAGGTTTGGAGTTCAACATTGGTTACACACCAATCTACTATTGGTCATTTCCTCTAGATATTTCTCTAGATAATCTCGCGATAATCCCTCTGTCTCTCCCTGTTTGACGATTTTGGTTTGAATTTCATAAATATACTTATTAGAAGCATTATACCCTGGGTAATTAAAAATCTTAGTCCTCTTTAATACCGGTTGACTAATCATAGTTCCATATTCTTCTATTGTGGGAGTAAGATGAACTTCCGGGAATGTAAAGCATATGAGAGAGGTATCCCAAAGCTTCTATAACGCTATGGCCTTGAACTGGTATATGCTGTAATTTCAAAATTTCCTTGTGCCTTAGTATGATCGATTCTTTAAACATTCGAGAATGAACGATTCTTTAAACATTTGAGAAGCCTTTACTCTAGAGCCTTTAGTTTACTCAGATCAACCAACTATACCACTATGCTGGGCTTCTTCTTAGATTGACTAATACTCGCTTCCATCTTTAATGCCAATCATTACTTTTAGGGGTTGAAAATTTTGACACTAAATCATATAACAATGATATTAGAATGTAAATTCATAATGCAGCAATAAAACGAGTTACACAAATATGTAAGGGGAGCGCTCTTCATTGTCCTACATGGGTTGATCTAAGGTAATGATGACTTTACCTTGAATGGTTAGGGTCCTAATTACCAAGTAGCCTCTATGGTCAACTAATGGTGCACCA
Organism: Ceratonia siliqua; assembly: GCA_034509205.1. Classification (NCBI taxonomy): domain Eukaryota; kingdom Viridiplantae; phylum Streptophyta; class Magnoliopsida; order Fabales; family Fabaceae; genus Ceratonia; species Ceratonia siliqua. The sequence continues at coordinate 13,245 of JASKGM010085993.1, read as the reverse complement.
GTTTCAAGGTGGATCTATGATCTTAATGGAATGGTCATTAGAACAAACTATTCCCACTAATAGTGAGAATCTTGACTTTCTAGCCTCATTACATAGGTGGACAACACCTCCATATACAACTAATCGGATAAGTGAGTTTATAATCTGAGCGGAGGCTTTCATGAATACCTTGGAGAATAAATCCTACTAGGCATCATTATGCGACCTCCAATTCTAACCTAAGGTTTTCACATACTTGGGTATGGAGTCTAAGTGTATGCAAATGTTTGGTGTATGGTGCACAATGCGTGAAGAGCATATGAACTTTTGACCTAATACTTACCCAAAAAGCAAACCCAAGACAACAAAATAGCGTAATCATATGTCATCTACCCTAGGGTGTATACCAAATATAGCAGTTATCGTCCTCTACCCTATAGTTCCACCAGTTCATGCCTTTTATGGAAAGTAGTAAACAACTACACATATAATTGCAATAAAACAAATAAACACAATTGCTGAAGAAGTTAAAATATGTATAACATGCTGAAGTAGTTAAAGAATTAAAAATGGAAAGGGTATCAAACATTAAGTTTATAAAGCACAAACAATTTATTAAGGGCTTGACTCTCTAACATCCCGGTGGAGTCGCCAAACTGTCACAACGTGACGGCTGAGAAAAAGGAATTGTCATGACCTTAAAGCGACAAAAGGAAAAAATACATAGATAAAAAAAATGGAGTTACCACCAATTAATTAGAAGGATAATTGTGATACTTTAAAAATCAAATAATGGCTTTTGGAACAAGAGGAACGGTTCAGGAGATCAATTAGGTGTGGCGGATCACAACGTCCATCTCTAAGGATGGTTACCCTAGGTTGTTTGTGCTAAAAAAAATCATCGTATCTTAATTAATTTAAATACCCCTTTTTGTTATCAAGATTTAGAGAAAATAAAAATATGAAAGAATTAGATCTGTCTTACTGTATAAGTGCCTATGTAACCCTTATGGGATCAAGGTTTACATAGTTCGATATAACTTAATTAGATTGTACCTAGGAAAGATATACGATCAATTCACTAAGGCAGAAAGTATTTTTAGATCATGTGAGAGAATAAATCTTCACACAAAATCTTATCATGAATTAAGATGATATGAGAAAATAAAGTTCCACATAAAGCTTGACAGAATGAGAGAACAATTATTTACATAATCTTTATAAAGAAAATAAGACAATATGGGAAAATGAATTTCCACATAAAGCTCAACAAAATGGGAGAACAATTATCCACATAATGTTTGAACATAAGGAATTTATTATTCTGTAGCAAAATTCAATTTTCAAGAGCTTTGGGGTAAAATTGAAATTTCTGCAATATTTGGTCAAAATGAAATTTTTAGAAGTATTGGAGCCAAAATGGTATATCTGAAGGTATTAGAACCACAATGGAATAATTAAACCCCTTTTTGGTCAAAACGAAATTCCCAAACATGAGTGAAAAAATGTTGGGCTTTTTCTTGAAATTCATTTAATTGGGCTTTTTGAATCCCATTTTGAGAAAACTCGTTGGGCCCAATTTAAAATTAACTCGAATGGGTCTTTGGAACCAATTTTGGAACATCAAATTCAATGAGCCTTTTGGATCCTTTAAAAACTGGTTGCAAGAATTTCTTAAGGATATTATTGGGCCCTTCAACAAAACTAATTAAGTCCAATGGCATTTTATTTCATTTCTTTCAAAAATCTTTGGCCTTGGACCCCCAAATTACTTTCCACATTTATTAAAAGGAATCATGGGCTTTAGACCCTTTTATTAGCAAGTTTTTTTTAGAGGAAGGGTAAACTTCACTTTTATTATACATTTTTTTACTTCTAAAATCACATTTTTATTTGTTTTCTTAAAAAATTTAGTAGGGCCACATTCAAAACTCTTGAAACCCTCATGGCCATAAAATGATCGGCAACAGGAAAAAAACTGGAAGACACCACAATAATGGAGAGGAAAAAGATTAAATAAAAATGCCATAATGGGAAGTAAAAGAAAGAATAAAACCTATACAACCCTAAAATAAATGAAGTGAGCCTACTCGACTGAGCATGAGCTGAGAATTTAAACTCTATAGTAAGGATTAAATCGAGCTCAAAACAAAGGAACAATAAACAGTAGCCAAATAGGTAGCATTAAATCCAGAAAACGAAATCAAAGATTAGGGATAGTTTAAATCAAAAATCAACGAACCTACTAAAAAATAGAGGTGACAAATGTTGTAATCATTGAGTAGATGAAGCGATGCCAGGACCGATAAAGGAAAAAGAAAAAGAAAACCACCCAGTGTTAATATGCTATAATAAGTGAACCAGAATAACCAAGCATGCAATATATTAAAATTTTATCCTTAGTCGATTTACAAACAGCATGAGATTAGCAAGCTATTAACAAGATTAATGTCTTCAATACTAGATTACGCCATAGCAATAAACATATTATTTCCAAAATAGAATATAAGCATCAGTCCACAATGGAATCCTAGAAGTAAATATCATAGCCCATGGTCAAAAATTAAGGACAATAAAACATTTTAAAACCAACTTTGAATCCCAGGATCAACGACAACCATTTTGAAGGCATTCTCAATCTAAGATGGGGATGGAATTCTAATAAGTATACTGTATGCACAGTCCAAGGCCTTTTGAATCAATGAGTAATTTTAATTCAAATCACAACAAATTTAACACCAACCTTTCTGAAGAGAAAGCCAAACCAAATGTCATCTTCTCCTAAAATCACTTGCAATCACCTCTTTCCTCCCTTGCAAGCTTCACAAGCCCTTCCTAGTCTTCGAGTTCTCCCTCTTACTTTATAGTCTTAGCCCGAGACCAAATCTTGCAGAAGTGGGGCCGTAAACGTCGAAAATCAGCTAGGCACAGAGTGTGTCATGCATGCTTCTGATAGTGTGTGCTAGAGCATAAGGATGAAGGGTTAAGTGTCGTAAAATAGGGCGATGGTAGGGAAACACAGAGATTAGGGGTGTAGAGGAGCTAAAGTGTTGAGTGCAATAGTACAGAGGCATAGGGGGAACCAAGTCAGAATAGGAAAACGGTTGGCCAAGGCAGAGAGGTGGCCATAGTAGAGAGAGGAAATGGACGTGCAAAAACTTGAATGCAGAAAATGAAGGGATGGCGACATAAAGTGCAAAGGAGCAGAGGAGGGGCAGAGGGAAAGTGTAGATCCTGCGGCTGGTAGAGGTGCCGAAATGGATGAAGGTATTTTAGGGTTAGGGTTAAACTTGGTGAAAATGGGTTGGATTTGAAGAGTGTGTTGGACCGGGTTAGTGAGGAGATGGGCCAAGAATTGGACTAAAATAAAATTGGGCTAAGGTGAGTAGTGGGTCCAAACACAAACAAAAATGGCCGAAAATGATAAAAAGTGGGCTAAATTTTTTTGTATTTCCTTTTCTATATATATTTTTTAATTTTTTTAATTTTTGTTTTCTTTGTATTATATTTTTTTAATTTTCAAATGAAATTAAGATAATGTGATTCTTCTTTAAAAGTATATATAATTTTTATTTTATATATATAGTTTTTAATTATTTTTAATTATTTTTCCTTTTTTTTGGTATTTTGAGATGTTTTTGTGTATTTTTTAAATCTTTTAAGTTACAAATGAATAGTAAAAAAAAATTATAGATGAATAGTAAAAGGAAAGTAAAAAAATTCAAAAACATCTTAAAAAATTCTGAAAAAAATACATAAGATAAAAAATAGTTAATTAATTTTAAAAAGTAAAAAAAAATTTAAAAAAAACATAAAAAATAGAAAAAGTAAAAAAAGAAAAAAAGGGGTAGGATGTAGGATAGTATTTCCCTAAACATTATGGTACCTTTCATTCTTCAAATTGTTTTCCTTCATTACATTTTTGTGTTTACAAATACTTGAATTTTGAACTATATTTCTTGCACTATGCAAATGGTGTTTCAAATTAAAGTTTATGAAAATCCAATCATTTTCATATTTGTGATTTAATGGCATTTCATAATGGTTCTTATATGAAAACAATGTCCTTGGGAACGACCATGCCTTAAGCATGTTAATATTACTGATCATGAGGACTATGATCCTCTTAACTAGAAACACTTGAACCCCTATTATAACCAAAACCACGCGTAGAGAACGACCTACAACTAGCGAGTCACCAAGGAAGATCTGAGGAAATTATTGGATGACAAGAAGTTCTCCACTCTCGTTGACTTGAGTCCTGGCAGCCCTACCCGCAACTTCACAAAACTAACAGTGACATACTCATCAGCCTGTGGAACGATGCATAAGGCATAGCTGCCTCACCTTATAAATGAATGCTGACAGAAGTATCCTCAGCACCCGTGCCATGTAAAACACAACTCACAGCAAAAGGATAACCTATCATCTCAGACACAATAGATGATAGAAATATCAATTAAAGCAAAATCAGACATCTGCGGAATACCTAACACTTAGAACAAATTAAAGGACTCCACATCCGAGGCCAGAAATATGAATCAGCTCTATTGAACTAAGCTAGATATACAAAATCATAAATTATAGTTGGGATGAGACATGGTTACTGAAGGCATCTCTTTCAAATAAACCAAACTTTGCAAAGAACTTCTTATTATTACAGTCCAGCATTTCACTCAAGCTACAATTTAAGTTCCTCTGCTTTAGAAGTTTGTGCCGCAACTCTAATCTTCTCTTCAGACCATGACGAAAGAAGCAAGGATAATCAACGACTTCACCGATTTGTCTCCCCATCACATCTACTAAAAACCTGAGCCTCGGTTCTAAAGAATTTTGGATGCTCTTGATCAGGATTGGAGGAAATCCAACCACCAAAGCAACTATCTGTCTGTCTTGAAATCCACATTTCTTTAAATAAGCATAATTGGGTGCCAAAACCTTGTTCACATCTCTACTCAAGGTTTCCGGGAAGTTCACAGCAACGACTTGAAGTTCTAGCTCAGTCAGACCTATTAACTCTAGAAACTGTAAAGTAGGACGGAGCCTTTTATCAACGCTATAACCCATGATAAATGGGTTCCTCACCAAAACTTTTCCAATCATTCCGTCTTTATTGAGACCAAGGCTAGCAAGGAAGTCCACAATTTCTGTCAGCTTTGTTTCAATGCTGTAGCTGATAAGCCTTGGGTTGATCAGTATCATTTTTCCAAGTTGCTTATCAGGGATGCCCAATGCCTGAAAGAAGGCCAAAAGAGGGCAAAGCTTCTCTTCCACACTATGTGACAGTAAATGAGGGAACTTGGCTATGGCAGAAGCAACTTCATTGGGTTTTGTTCCTAGTGTCCTGAGGCATTCAACCATGGGCACAATCTTCTCATTAAGACCGAGCAAAAGAATCTTGGGACATTTTGAAACAATAGACGGGAGTTTCCTCTCTTGAATGCCAATGCTTCTCAAATAAGTCCAATTCTCAGATGCTCTTTCTTCATGCACACCCTCAAGGCGCCTGCATTTTCTGAACATTCCTTGTATGCTTTTATCATCAAATCCTCTATCCTTAAAAAACCACATCATGCTACTGCCATTATAGGTGCTAGTGACTTCCATATCACTCTACAAATGTGTAAAATGACGTTTAGTTTAACATATGCAAATATCAGGAAAATCACAGGATAAATTAGTAGAGTAGCAAACATCAAGTTCAGCGTCTGCAACTCGAGCAAAAATGAAATTTCTAGTTAAGAGTTGTCGACAGAACATTTATTCCTCTTAGACTAGCTAAATGATTAGGGAAACAACAATGCTTTGACAGTGGATAGTTATAAAAAACAATCTGAAACTCAATACCACCGATAACAATCACAAACATTAAGAACTCGAGTAAATAAACAACTTTTTAAATGATATAATGTCCCTTTATCTTTGATTTTAGATTAATCTCATATTGTAGTGATTTTATATTTACAAATTCTAGCATTAATAAAGATGGAACTACATATTGAAATCAGGTAGGATTCACATTCATGTTGCTGGCTGAAATTAAAATTTAATTCCTCTTCCTACAGCACTTTCTGAAGTCCACATAAAATGAGGGAAAAAATTGGATCGTTCTCTGGCATATAGTGGGGATCCACGGAAAAAATAAACTTGCTGTTGCTAGTTTTCTTCAAATGACCGTCAAGAGGTAAGATTTTTGTGACTGAAATGATCCCATTTCACCTTCTATACGCTCTCCCAAGTTCCTCCCGCGGCCCGGTGATGAAAAAATCGGCGACTCAGTGGAAAAAGATATGACGGAGCTAACAGAAACTAATGAAATCAACCTAGAATTTATTTGTGATTTTGCATTTGATCCACGTACAGTATTGTATACTCATACACCCACTACAAATCGTATCTACCTAAAGAAAAAGAAATTTCACCTTTGCTCGGTTTGAGCTCCAAATGGTGATGGAGCTCTAGAAATAGCGAGGAGCAAGAAAGGGTGTCTGACTTCGTGCCCGGTGGGGTAGAAGAGGGAAGGAGAACTGAGCTTCAATGGAGGGAATTGCAAAGGGAGGTTGTGTACGAGGTCAATTGCTGTAACGGCGATGGAAGGATGTAGGACAAAGGGTATGGGTCAAGGTGGCAGAGGAGCTTTGCTAGAGAGATAAAGGGAAAGGGACTGGGTGAGAGAAAGATGGCGGAGAGAGAGATGTTGCCGCCGGTGGTGATTGATAGAGGAGGAGATGAAGAAATGGGATGACGAAGAAAGGAGTTTTCAGTGGCTATGGAGTTGGATGACGATGGGTGGAGAGACGGGACATGCGGCGTGCGAAAGTTCACCGAGAGATTGAAGCAGCGAAGATAATGGGGTGAGAGAGTGGATGGAAATTACGGGATATCCGGCTGTTTGATTTAATTTATTACTCTTCTATTTAGTTTTAATTTATTACGTTAATTTCCTACTTTTATATAGATTAATATATAAATGTGTAGAAGTTACGTTATGAAATAAAATTTGTATATATTTTTTTTAATAAATAGTGGGTAATAGTTAATATTATTAATTATTTTTTTCACAATCATAGATAGTTAAAATTTTAATTTTTAATGAATTTTATTTAAAAAGTAAATTGTCATTTTCCTTTCATCATGTTAAGATATTAGTTATTATTATAAATATAATAATCATTGTAAATTTTTTTTAATGAAAGATTAAATCTTACCTCTTAACTCTAACTGTAATTATTCATATTGTTTATGTATAATTTTATGCTATTTTTATTTAATTATATAAAAATTTGAATCATTATATAGGTAGTGGCTGTATGGAAAACAGAATTGGATGGAACCGAAGACAAAAGTATGTTTTTTGTAAGATACCTTAGGTGTACTAATGTGTATTACTTCTATAACACCTTTGATAAGAAGGAATTTGTAAGCGTAAATGCAACCTTCTTAAAAGAGGACTCTGTGATAAATCTCAAACCTTGCAGCAAAATTATTTTGGAAGAACAATGTGGTAAGTTAGATTCAAAAGTTGATTATGATTAAGTCATAGTAAGCTCAAACTCGAGATGTTTCACTCCCTCTAGGCATGGAATCAAGCTTTCTAAGGAGTAATCACCCAAGAATTCTCACGAAGTTAACCAAATGAGACTAATTCCTTAAGCATTAGATGTGGGAAGTCTCATGTATGCTATAATTTGCACTGGGCCAGTCATCTGCTTTGCATTTGGATTAGTCAGTAGGTTTCAGTCAAACCCTGGCATGGAACTCTAGACTGTGGTCAAGTGCATCTTTAAGTATCTTCACAGGACGAAAAACTTCATGTTGGTATATTCTTGAGGTGACCTAGCTCCAATCGAGTACACAGATTTAGATTTCCAGTCTAATGTCGATTCTTGAAATCGACATCAGGTTAAATTTTTACTAGTGATGCAGTCGTAATTTGGAGGAGTGTGAAGCAATCTTGCATTGTTGATTCCACCATGGAAGCAGAATATGTTGCAACTTGTGAAACTGCAAAGGAGATTGTTTGGTTGCGCAAGTTCCTTATGGATCTTGAGGTGGTCCCAGATGTGGATAAGCTTATCACTCTAGACTGTGATAACAGTGGAGCCGTGGCTAATTCAAAAGAACCGTAAATTCACAAAGTAGCTAAACACATTAAGAGAATTTATCATTTCATACGAGATATCGTATAGCATGGGAAGAGTCGTCACCAAAATAACAATTGAGAGGAATTTAGCAGGTACGTTTACAAAGACCCTTTTGCAGAAGAGTTTCGATGGTCACTTTGAAGGACTGGGAGTTAGGGTCATGTCATACTTGCTTTAGGGTAAGTGAGAGATTGTTAAGAATATGATGCCCTGGAAAGCAAGTTTATTCTTGAATCATGTTGAAAATACATTTTATAATTAAATAAAGAGTTTATTTATGTAAGCTTTACATTCTGACTATTAAGGTACCAAGAATATACCAAGATACATTTGCATAAAGATTATACAAGGGATATATATATTTTTAGATGAATCAAAAATATTATTTACAGTCATTGCATAGAGCTAGTTACTCTGTTCAATGAAGATTGCAGTGTCCAGATTACATACATTAAAGGAATGAGATTCTCCTATAAGGGAATGATCAATCTCAAATCATTGAAGTAATAGACTTTAAGTATTGACACTGTTACATGAATAGGAATCAAGTGAAAAATCAAGTTCAAATTAATACCATTACTATGAACTTGAACTCACACCTATGCACTCGCTTGTAGTAGAATCATAATCCTGATGGAATATGAACTCGTGTTCATGACCACTATGGTCTTTGATATACTAAGGGCAAGACCATCATATCACGTTAGTTAAGACTATGTATATTGGGATTATAATTAGAGTGAACATTAGGGAACATGTATACAAAAAATGGAGTTCATAGTACAAACATCTCTTTTAAAGATTCAGGAAGATATGTGACAAACCTATGCCTAGTGAATGATGAATAAGCTATTCATTAATTATTGATATCTTTTAGACATGTTATAAAAGTATCTAGTCACCTATCAAATGGAATCTCAGACTAGGGGATAAAATTGACATAAGGAGAAAAACGATAATTTTGCCCTATGTTAATGGATGGCTATAAGGGTTTATAAACACTTGGTTTGCAATTGGATAACCAATATTAAATATTGGATTATCATAATTTTACGTTTTTTAAGAGTGCAACCATAAATCTGTGATGAAATGATCTCATGGTTGATGAATTAGAGTTGTCTTAATGAAATTAAGATAATCCTAAGTTTATTGGAATTTGAAATTCCTATGTCCAAACAGATTCCCTATTTAGTTTTGTAGAATTCAATCTATTTATGTTAGTAGAACATTTTGATAAGTATATACGATGGCATCTAGTGTTTTTTAAAACTTATCTTATTTAAGACAAAAGTTGTTTCAATTTTGGACATCATTTTTGTGTATCTCATTTTTGGACACATTTTTGCATGTCTCATTTTTGGACACATTATTGTATGTCTTAAAAGAGACAAAAAATTTCTCATTTTTTATGACATTTCTTTAGGATAAAAGTTGCCTTAAGTGTACTTAATAGTGTAAGAATTACTTGTCTTAATTAAGACAAATGTTATATTAAAAAGACAAGAAGAATTGTTACATTACTTATCTTATTTAAGACAAGAGTTGTCTTAATTAGACAAATGTATTTTAAGACTAGGCATGCCTTGATTAAGACAAGTATTGTCTAAATAAGCCAACCATTGTCGTGCTTGAAAATTTCTTTCAAATTTTCATTTTGAATTTAAAATTTTGAATTTTGAAATGTAAAATTGAAACAACTCAATCTCCTATGATCCTAAGAGATCACGTCCAACTTAGCTTGGGATCCAAATGTAATCTAATCAATTTGAATTATTCCAAGAAGAATAAGTCAAAGTGATAAAGGATAAGAATTGGGAAGGATCATGATTCTTAAGGAATCCTTTCTACACTAAACGACTAAATGCATCAGGAGTTTGGATTAGATAAAATGTTATTTGTTAGAATTTTAGTTTCAGGCACACTAATTATTAACCAATGAGAAAGCTCCAAGGTATTTTATTATTGTTAAATAAAATAATAAAATATCAAATAAATAATAGAGACTATTATTTGATATAACATTAGATGTAACATTATCTAATGATCCTATAGTTGTGTCAAACACTTAAAGGGGTTCTAGGGTGGTAGGTTGATATAAATTTAACCTAGCCCCCCAGCCATCCACACACTCAAGGGAGGAACATCAAGGGTGTGAGGTTGAGAGAAAAACTTAAGGGAGTGTGATGCCACCCATATTGGAGCAAGGGAGTTTTCCATTTGGCCATTAAATTGAGATACACAAGAGTGCCATCATATTTTTATTATTTGTTTTGCTAACTTATTTTCACCGTAGATTCTTTGGATTGGAATAATTCACAAATGATAGGTGGTCAATACGGTTGGTAGAGAAATTTTCATTATTCGCTGTGGTTTCAACGATATGATTCAATTCCCTCTCAACTCATGCAAATCATGTATGCAATATTTGATTACATATTCTGCTACATTTTCTTGCATGCTATTGTTTTTTTTTTTTTTTACATTCATGCTTGCACTTATATCACATAGGTTTAAGAACTAGATCCAACACTATATTGAGGGTGCTATACTTTGTAATTATCATTGGAAATACAAAATAATTCCACTTTTCATTCTCTGTTTTCCACTTTCTCTTTTCCACAATAGAACTAAATAACGCATGCATATTCAATTAAATTTATAAGCGGGAGCAATAAACTATTAAATAAGAATAGTTTTATTATATCACCTAGGAAGGAGTATTGAATGAATTAGGGAATTGGATTTTTCAACCAGGGTAATTAACATGAATATATGAGAATTAAGAGGATATGGTGGGATTGATTATAGGTGAAATAAAAATCTTAGGATTCATTGTTTCTTGATTTTCATTGAAGTCCTGTCCTTTTACTTCAACTTAGCCTTTTTTTTTATTCTTCCCTCAACCTATTATTTTCTCAAAGAAAATTAAGTTAACATAAAATATGTAATTAATTTCAATCCCTGTGGGAGAATACTAAATTTTAATATCCTTTTACTAGTTGGAACGATCTGTTCACTTGTGGATATTTTTAACAACACTAGCAACAATTTCTCTGTCAACAATAGGAGACACGTCAGGAAACACCTAAACACTGGTAATAGGGAGTGATCCTCCAAAGCTCATGTCAGCCATTTTCTATAAGAACTACTACTTTATTTTACTAATCACCTGCACTTGGATAACATTTAAATATGCAAAACAAAGACTTATTGAGGTCAAAAGACTATTAAAGTAGTGCTTTTGAATAAACAGAAACCCAAAAAAACTATATCAACTTCTAAATTCAACAATCAGCCATATTGTTCATCTTGTCAACTTAAATGTTCTAAAATTTATACATAATGAACATTCCCCTCTTGGTCTGGTCAGAGCAATTCTTTAGGTTCATTTTCAGCATATGGATTTAGGCTTATTCCAATAGATAAGGAAAATAGGTGTCCTTGATACAAAATTTAATGACTAACAACATGAATCATCCATGGTTTCTTAATTTGATGATGTGGCCATTTCAGTGGCTTCTTTAATTAGTGACATGGCTAATTTAGTTTCAAGACCGAGTAGTTAACATGCTATATTAGGAGAAGATCCCTTTATTTTGAGGGTTATGTCAATTGTAGAAATATATCTCTTTGCTATCGTCTCTATTTTTGTCACTAGTGAGAATTTTCTCGGAATCTTTTCTTTTCCATGATTCCTTGAGATTTCTTAGTGATTTCCTCAAGCTCATGTCGGTTATGAAAGATTGTGCATTGTATACTTGATCTTTTTAATTTTCCTTGTAATTGACAATTTTGTTGTTAATTATTTAATAGTTAATTCAATTCAAGTCTCTGGTTCTACTATATCAAGTCATATCAGAGCCCACATTCCTTGGCTGTGGTGAATTGATCTTGATAGTATCATCAAACTTTCTGTTACTAAAATGGTGGATTTGACTTGATCACAAGTCTTTATGCGTGAAATGGAGGAGAGATGGAACCTAAGGTGGAGAGAAATGGATGGCAATGTTTCAGAGTTGATTGACATTGTGAAATTGATGATGACAGAAATTCCTAAACAGAGAGAAGGAATAAATCCTTTAGAAACAGAAGAAGGTAATTCAGATGTACATTTGAATGCTCGTACCACTAGTGTTAACCCTGGGACTTTCTCTCTTTATTCTTATGCTATTGGGCTAGCCAAAATTGACTTTCCTAGGTTCAACGTTGAAGGTGTAAAGGATTAGATCTATAGATGTGAGTAATTTTTTTTTTATAGACAATACTCCTGAGTATTATAAGGTTATGCTAGTCGTAATCCATCTAGAAGGTAAAGCTTTACAATCGCATCAAGCCTTCACAAATTCTTTGCTAACAGTCACCTTACTTGGTTTTCCTAAATATATTAAGGCTGTTTACAAGAGATTTAATGAAGTTTATGATGATCCTACGCTGAAGTAAAGACATTGCAGCAAGTAGGCACTATACAAGATTACCATGACCAATTTGATGTAATACTCACTTTACTCACCATAGGCATATCTCCTTAGTTGCTTCCTCACAAGACTAAGACAGGGAGACATGTTCGTAGGTTCCAGCCTAAAACAGTGAGACATGCATAAGTACTAGCCTAGTTATATGAATCAGCTCACCTTCCAAATTATTCCACTAGAACTAGTGGCTTTATAGCAAGCAAGTTGTAAAACACTTTTCAATAACCTCATACAATTCTCAAGACAGATTAGAAAAATCATCAGGCCACACAATCCAAACATTAGTCCCTAAACTCCTACAAGCCACCTCTATTACCTAAACCTCCAGTGCCAGCAAGATCTTCTACAAATTCCAATAGAATACCTTATCCCATGCTGAGATGAATGACAGAAGGGTCAAGGCATTATATTTCTTTTATGATGAGCCATACACCTCTGGTTATAGTCTCAAACATAAGAAGGTGCAGTTGTTCTACTTAGACATGGAGGAGGAATGATTACGCCCAAAAACACTACGTGGTTATCGCAATATAGTATGGGGTGTCGATCCACAGGGAGACGGAGGAAACACTACAAGAATGTTACTTAAGGGAAATACCAATGAACAATTGATAAGAGAACAAGTGAATAACAATAGTTATCTAAATTAT
>JASKGM010085982.1:0-14010 GCA_034509205.1 Ceratonia siliqua | reverse complement strand
GCCGGGCCGGGCTGGGTTGGGCCAGCCCGTTTGCCAGCTCTACTCATTAGTAAAATTTATAAAATTGCATTAGTTCATTTCAGCAATACGCATACAACTATTTGGATTTAAATATATATCTTGTTCTTTTTTTTTTAAATGAAGTTTGATTTTTGTTTCTCAATTTTATTATTTTTAATTTTATCACTTATTTCTTAAAATATTATCAAATATTTTTTATCATAGGTTCTTTCATAAAAATCACTAGTCAAATATTTTAGATACATAAAATGATACATTAAATAATTTTCTAGTCATTTTAACATGATTAAATAAAAGTAAAAGATAAAAAAGATGTTAAAATATTTTAAAGACAACATATATTTTCAACAAAAATATAAATGAAATATTTAAAAATTAATAACAGTTAATATAAAATTTCATATATTTTTTAAAATAATTAAAACTGCGAGATAAAGTTTAGAAACGTGGCAGGTGGCGACGAAGCCAGAGCAGCAGGCTGGTGTGGTCCCAATTAGATGACGTGGAGTGTTAAATCACGAGGACGACAGAATGTGCCCCGAGGAAACGTCAAGCCTAAGTTGAGAATGCATATAAATAAATAAGAATGGCAGTCAAAAACCGCTCTCAGCCTCTAATGGATAAAGCTACCATTTTCTTTCGCTCTTTTTCCCAAAATAGAAGTAATTTATCTTTTCCCTTCCTTCCAGAGGCTGAAACTGGAAGTCCCTGCTTCTCGTTCGTTCCTTGAAAGGCAAAAGCTGCAATCCTTTCTCTTCTCCATCTCTTCCGTAGTTCATTACTCTTTCATTGGGGTCAGGCTCTTTCATGTCGTCTGGTTCTTCCCACAATCAAAACGGCTTCCAAAGTTTTCAAATTTTTATCAGGTTTTCACCGCCATAATTAAAAAGTACGCTTAAAATTTCCGTTTGTATCCGCTTCAAACAATTGTTATGTTTGTTTGTTAATAAAACCATGGTTATTGCTTGAGCATTATAGCTTTGGGGAAATTTAGCTTCTAGTTGTCTTATGGGAGTATTTTCATTTCGCTTTATGATGTTGTGGCACGGTAAGCCAGCCACCTTGAAAACCCAAAAATGAATTGCAGAGCTTTATAAAACTGTTAGGACAAGAAGATGCGCTATCGCTAGGATATTTTTTTTTTGGTTGTGACTGTAAATGTTCGTGGGCAGCAATGACTAAAGCATAAAGGTGAGGAAATGAGATTAGAAATAACATTAATTAATTAAGAAATGAAAGTTGAGTAAAGAAAGGATTTTCACATATAAAGTCCTGACTGGAAATGTGTTATCATTTTACAATCTACTACATTTCTTTAGGGGAAGCATAATGGTCACAGGAATTTCTTGATGCACTATTCAGGATCTGGATACTTACTATCAGCCTAACAGTACCAAAGTTACTCAGAACTAATATTATTGGATTGGGCGATTGGCATTGTTCTAGTTTTATCGTTGAATTTTACTTTGGGTATGTGGCCTATGCTAATTTCTTAGTTGCAGTGGTAGGAGTATTTTGAAAACAATTATGTATTATTTTAATATAAGACGATAGTTTTCCTAGCAGGATGCAGCTGCAGGATGCCACCAAGACAACCACCCTTACTTATTGGTTAAATTGGAGGGTCTTCCTGTGTGCGACTACAATTTTGCTGCCTATGGTTATTGCATCATTGATAATATGGAAGTATGAAGGTTCAAGACATGTGGCATCTGGAAAAGGAGAAAACCAGCAAGGCAGGAACTGCTCTTTGAGTGGTGATGAAGCATGGAAACCATGCCTAAAAGAAATTCATCCAATCTGTTTGCTAGTTTATCGAGTTATTGCTTTCTCTTTGCTTTTGGCGACGCTAGTTGTCAAAATTCTCATCAATGGTGGTGCCATTTTTTTTTATTACACTCAGTAAGTCTTTCCTGTTTGTTCATTTGTTTCTATACGTACTTACTTTATATCTTATCATTCTCCCAGTTAATAGTTTTAAAGATAATTCAGAAAGGGAACCGATGTAATGTCTCATACACAATAGATTGTGCATGTGAAACATAGACTTCGTGATTAGTATTCCTAATCAGTGATTTGAAAGTTAAATCTATCAATGAACTACTCATGAACAAATTTTCCATTTTGGACTCTAAAGTATTGTGATTGAAGTCAAAATCACTTATAATGTTTTAACGTTCTTGTTTTTGAATAGATGTTTTCCTTTTCTTTCCCAATTTAATTCTAACCTTTGCTTATTGTTGTTGTGGATTCCTTGCAGGTGGACCTTTACACTACTTACCATTTATTTTGGGGTATGACCAATATATATTGCATATAATATTTATATATCTTATGGTACAAGGGTAAAAGCTTTCACAATCTGTATAATTTCTGCAGTCTTAAAATATTTGAGTCTCACAGTCTGAATTTTCTTTTGTAGTGTGCATCTATGCTCTCTGTGTATGGATGTTATCAGTCTCAAAAATCAAGCAGCAGCACCTTTAATGTTAGTTTTGCAGGAACAGATGCAGAGCAAGGGCCAAACATGCCTCTCTTGCATCAGGATGCTACAAATCCATCTGGAATGGAATATCTCGCTGACCCCCTTGGGAGAATACATGAAAATAAAGTTTCAGCCATTTGGAGTTATATTATTCAAGTTATATTCCAGGTAGCTACCAACAGTCAACAACTGTAACTTAAAAGAAAGTGCGCACCTACTCTCAATTCACTGTTTATTACTGCTTTGCTTTGCCTCATATGTGCTTTGTTTCTTTCTTTCTCTATTTGTGTTCTCACTGTACCTTTTCCTCTAAGTGTGGCCTCATCTTCTATCCTTTTCCACCTCTTTGATTTATCTTTTCCTGTCTTCTCTTTCTTCTGGACTTAAAATGCATGATTTTGCTAAGCTTGTTAAATTTATATGACATTTATGTCTTGAACCTTATTGTTTAAAGGTGAAAAGTCTGTTCATCACAATATTGTCAGGTTGATTATTTTAATGTTTAAGGAAGATAAGATATGTGTCCGAACTTCACATCTGTTTAAAGCATGTCAAAAAGATCTTTCCATGTTCATTATATATTGCAATTTAGTTTCCCTTTATTTTTTTATTTTTAATTATATTTCTGAACAGATGAATGCAGGGGCAGTGATGCTTACAGATTGCGTTTATTGGTTCATTATATTCCCATTTCTTACCATCAGGGATTACAATCTCAGTTTTGTGAGTACCAAACCTTCCAAAGTTCTCTTACTTCCATACTTTCTTTGCCCTTGGTTCGCACTTGTAATTAATCGTTTTTTCTTTCTTTTTGGTTCATAAAGAATTTATAAACAGGTTGTGGAACATAGAAAAATTGAAAACATAATCATTTTTTCCAAGTTGTTTTGTAGAGTTTTAGGTATACTTATCAGAACCTCTATGGGTTATGACATAGATGTTGGTGTTAGCAGTTATTTGGTAGAATCCCTGGTCAAGATGTTATATTGTTGTTGTTGTTGTTCTTTTTTGATTAATGAATATTGGATATATTACATTTCAGTTCTATAAATGTAATTATATAATGTTGTAACACTATTCTGTTTATTTGGGAATATATTATAAATGGATAAAATATGCTCACTGTTGGACATATCTCAAGTTGGCAAAATTCACCATGTGCGAGTTTTCACTGTACTTTTAGACTCAAGTCATAGTCCCCCTAACAAGAAAATGCCCACAAAGATAATTTTTGTTGTATCTTTATCAAATACGAGTTTAGATGTTATTTTACAGCCATTATAATATAATAGCTTTTAAAAATCATAATGAAACCTTACAAGAAGCAATAATAATCAAATATTAAGTATTTAAATCGTATAGTTATTCTCGGTGAGATACTGTGGGTCTTGATATCTTTAGTTGCACTGACATTTTTGTGACTATGGGATTCTTTTTTCACTTGTCCTTGTGATTCAATCTGATCAATTTTCTTCATCTTTTGTAGATGACAGTGAACATGCATACACTAAATGTTGTTTTGCTCCTTGGAGATACAGCTTTAAATTGCCTGGTGAATATTTTCATAACCTTGCGCTCCTTATTTGGAATAATTGCTTAAGACTTATGTTGAATTAGTATTACCTACACCTTTCAGCGAATACCCTGGTTTCGGATCTCTTTCTTTGTGTTATGGACGGGTGTTTTCGTCACTTTTCAGTGGATTCTTCATGCTTGTATCTCAATTTGGTAACCTCTACTGTCCATCTGCTTGTCAGAATGGACATTCATATTTGTTTCTACTTCCTATGAACAATAGTGACAATCCTCTTTATTTTTACAGGTGGCCTTATCCATTTCTTGATTTGTCATCACCCTATGCTCCGCTATGGTATGCGATTTCACTCTGTTCGGAATCATTTGGATATTGTCAAGTCAAATGATGACATGAACCCAAAAACAAAAGACTAAATGCAAGTAAAGGTTATGTTACTTCTAGATAATGATATTAGCTGGTTATACTCAGTTGACAGCATGATGCTTTATATTTTCGTTTTCTTTTGTGGTAGTTTTAAGAAAAGGGTACAGCCTTATCATTAAGGCCTATTGTGGTGTTGTAAGTTAAAAATAAAAAACAAAAAGGATAAAGTGAGAACTCTGCTTAGAATCAATGTTGACTGACCTTAGAGATATTAACACGGTACACCGTCCAGCACAATTTCCAATTTCTCTTTTTTCTTTTTCGTTTTAATCTTTACATATGCTTTATCAATTTGTTTTCGGTGAATGGCAGGTACTTGTTGATGGCATTGTTGCATATTCCATGTTATGGTATGTTTGTGCTGATTGTTGAAATGAAACATTATTTTCTGTTAAAATGGTTCCCTTCCTCTCATCAATGCTGAAGATTGAGTGTATCTGAATTGGGTCCCTATAGAAGCAGCTGCAGTTTGTACTGCATGAAAAATGAATTCAGCTTTCCCCACTGGCGTTTAATTCACAAAGGAACATAAACAAATTGCCAGAATTCAGTCAATTTAGTAAAGTGAAGCTTCCGAACTGAATTTAACATTGCTACCACTCCAACTGCTTGTTGTAGAGCGGTTGATCAGGATTTACGTCGGAGGAGATTGGAGGAGCTCCTGATTTTCTAGTACTTTTCTTCCCTTTCCGTGTTTTATTTAAGATCACAGGTCTTCTTCCTAATCTCTGTAGATGACTTAGGTGATAATTATCTCATTCATCTTGAAGCGTTTTTTGTCATCCTGTTTAGCGATCAAATTCTCTCTCTAATTGCTTCTCAAACTCATCAAAGTATCAATCTGAAATGCAAACTTCAGAATATGAATTGTGAGATTCTCTCTCCAATCATAAGCCCATCACAGGCATTGAAATCTCGTACTTGGGGGCCCGAACATATCGTATTGCAGACATCTTGACTTACCACTAATTTATATTTATGGTTTCCATGCAAAAGGAAATTTGTTTGAAAGGATTTTGATTATATAAATAGCAAAGGATGACTGCGACAGTCTATCTGTTGTTTTAGCAATGGTCACATTGACACACTCTTAAAGAGAACACTCCAAGGGATAGAGTTTCAGTTTCAATATATATAGCCCACTCTCGAAACTGATTTTATTATGCTAAGTAACTTAAATAGGCAGATATTAAGCTCCTTCAAGTAGAAGCTTTGGCAACAGCCCCAACTGAGGTTAGCAGAGGTACCAGCTTCCCCTCATCGTGCAACGCAGTTGTTTCTGCATTAAAGCAGCAATTCAATATAGCATATGAAATGAAATCTAATTTTAAGAAAGTAGTTTAGATCTATAAAAGAAAAAAGAAATCTAAATCTTACTGTCACAGCCACCAATGTGTTTACCATCAACAAACACATTTGGCACAGACCGCTGACCTGTCCACTCAGTTAAAGCTGATTGGATATCACTTCCATCACCTGCACAATGTCCAATCACTCAAGATTAAGTTACTTCTTTACGAGAAGATTACCAAAGGTCACAGAAAATTACAGATAGAAGGAATGGTTTTTTAAAAACATAAGAGCCATAAAACCTAGAGTAAGTACTTTCTGAACCTAAGAAATCGAATTACCAGTGAACTCCATGCATTTTATGAACAGCTTTCCACGCGACGTCAGTTGAAGTAAAATATGCTTTGATTATCACAAATGTTTCATATCTACTAGTAAAGACTATTCTTATATCGTTCTAAAGTACTCCATTGACACCAATACCTCTCCAATCTTCTACCAGTAAATACAGAGTTTATGCATGAGCTTTACCATAGATACCTTTCATAAAATGTCTGTTTATAATTTAATCATGCTTCAATCATACCAAGTACACGCATCCAACTCTGTAATGAAAACACACTAAAACCTTGTAATATTGAAGAGAAACAAACAATGCTAAAAGTAACCTTTCCCAATACAAAAGAGAGTTACCTTTCTATTTAAATTGTATTAAAATGGCAGAGAGGTACAGTTTTACCCAATCATTCCCACTTTCCCAGCCTAAAGGTGCTAAGGGTGTAAACTGAATGGCATATCATGCAGAAAAATGATCAGGTGCAACCAGTACTTTGTGGCTATAAGAAGAAGTGACAAATTTCATTTCATTTTTGCATCTCTCAATCCTCTCAATAGCTCTTTTAGAACAAACGGTCACATAAGTGAAATTCAAGTTAAAACTAGTAAATTATTGCTAAACAATATCATGACACACATCCCAAAAGATTATATGACATAAATTCTATGCTAAATAAATGAAGATCGATATATATGCATGATTTCTGTGCTTAATACCTTAAGAAAGAAAGATGTAAGCATTTATATAAAGGCAATAGTGATATTCTAAGATTTAATTTGCTGAAATATTGTATGGAAAAAATCCCAGAAACAGTAATCAGTGCACTCTACCTTGTCAACTTAAATTTGTGCTTGTTGAGAGAAAATTCCATACAATCAATTTTTTATTTCCATAATCATAAAGCTGTATAGATTGGTAAGTAGGTATATGCTTTATATGGTATTCATAATTGTTCAAAACTAAGCTACTTTTGTGCATAAGCCAGTTCGAGTACAAAGTACAAAATTTTTTTGCTTCCCACCCTTTCTTTTTTTGGATGGAGGGGGGATTACTTAATAGATCCCAGAAAAGGTGTGAACGCAAAAGCAGCAAAAAGGATCATATTTGATATTTCTATGAGTATCACACATATAAGCAAGGAAAAAAATGCAATTTGATCTGTTTTTACGTCACCCTGTTGTGAAACATGTCAATCTGACCCTACGTGATGCAGGATGAGAAAGGGAGAGAGCAATAATCTGAAGAGTAGCTCGGATTCAAAAGTGAGCGATAGAGACAAATAGGAAAATAGGTTCTTCAGAAGAGAATCCTCTGATATTCGATAAAACATAAGCTGAAAACTAACTTAAAGTCGGGCGAGAGGAAACATATTAGGGGGGGGCTCACGTGATAGCCACATGACTAGCTTAAACAAGAAGGACAATACAAACAGTAAAAGACAATTCTGATCCTAGGCTACAAAAAGGGGTAACGTGGCTAGACCAAGACCACATAAACCCAACCAAACACATACTCAATGAAAATAAAGGCAGGTGACGCGACATAGAGCTAAGGTATGGGAAGCTCCTGCATCAAACTCCCCCTCTTGAAACTGGGCTGGTGACTGGAGCAAACACATTGCAAATCTCAAATAATACCATTCTATCATCTTGTGGGCACCTTCTGCCTTTCCATGTTTATCCAAAGCCACAAGAAGTGTTAAGTCATTTGATAACTTAGCTTCATGATGAAGCGTGGGCCCGCAGGTACGATTGAGCCACCTTGTAAATATAAAGCTGATAAATCCGAGTGCATCACCAAAATCAAATCTCAACCAACTCGACAAAGTCCATCCAAATTATCCAGCCCTTGACTGGATAAGATTCTTGCACATACTAAAACTGGATCTAGCAAATGCACCGTCCCTAAAACAATGTTGAAACTGGAAATCCAAGAAACAGCATCCGTATTATATTACCTTAGGAGCTTCAACTCTGGTACATCAACAGTAAAGCTGTCCCATTTCTTGAGCAGCAAACCAACATGACGAAAAAATTCCACACAAGAAAATGATACTAGTATCTTCAATGACATTTTAATCTGTCTTTCTCGAGTGAATTTGGGGTTCCACTTGTTCCTTGTGATAGCAAATGAAAAAACCACAATCATTAGGAAAGTAGATTCAACAATTTTATTCAAGCACTCAAGCAGCGCATCTTCTTTGCCTTTAAGAAACATGGCTACCAGCCTGTGTCCAGAGTA
Source organism: Ceratonia siliqua (assembly GCA_034509205.1). Lineage (NCBI taxonomy): Eukaryota > Viridiplantae > Streptophyta > Magnoliopsida > Fabales > Fabaceae > Ceratonia > Ceratonia siliqua. The sequence goes on along the minus strand of JASKGM010085982.1, from coordinate 5,676 downwards.
GACTTATTGACAGTATATCCGTATAAAATTCTCCAATACACCCTTACTTTTTTTATCTGGCAACACATACTAATTGCAGGAAATCCTTGTTACAGCTCCTGCTTCCTTGAACATGATATTATCCAGATGTTCTTTGACCTTAGTAAGCTTCAATCCCTCTGAACCTCGTGACAAGTCAAGTACAGATGCATACATACGAGGGAATGGAATTATTTTCATTAATAATGCCAAAGCAAGGCAAACAAACAAAGAGGGATGGCCAGAAAGCAAGCCAGTTTGAGCCAGTGCTAATAAAACATGTTGAAGCAAAAGGCTATTTCTAAGATCACTTCCCGGTGTATCAGGTTTCGAAGTTCTTGATATAAGATCACAAGTTATAACTTCCATCCAAACAATTTCAGAAGTTCTCACTCTAGAGATTTCATGCCACTCGACACAAATCTATTTGCAACCCTCACAATTTCAGCTGCATCCATGAAAACAACAAATGGAGCATAGTTTACCTTAAATTTCCCAAAAGTTTCTTGGAAAGGGACATGTAATTTATCCACAAACTGGTAGACTACTGAAAGATTATCTCCTGTCCATGTTGCAGCATACCTTTGGCTACCAACGTATCCAACGTATCCAACTCTAGTAAGAACCAAAGGATGCTTCTTTTCATTAGTCAGTCTCATGCCCTCGTAGGTTGAGCTTGCCATCGGCAGGCCATATACATCATGGTAGGAAGAATGATTTTGACAATCTCCAAGTCCACGTTCTGCTGCAACTCTTTCAGAAACAGACATAGCAACTATTCTTCTGGGCTGAGTACAAATTATGCTACTGACAGTTATCCCATTAGGCTTCTTTGAATTCACTAACTTCTCATCTTTAATCTGATATGTAGTTTTCCTTGCATATGTCTTAAAAACATGGGGAGTTTCTATGGAAATAGAGATGGTTGGAATATTCCTCCTTTCCTTGTCAAAAATTCTTTCAGTCTGTAAGCCTCAAGAAAATCAAGTTCTATAAATAGTTGACTAGTAAATATAGTCTCAACAGCCTTCCCATTGAAATCAGTTACTCTGGCAGCTCTCACATCCAAGACTGGAAATGCTCCAAAATCACAGATGCTCTGCAACCTTTGTCCTTCATTTTATCACATGAATGAAACAGCAGGACCAACAGAAAATACAACACCAATCACAATCACAACACTGTTGTTTTCCATACTTTCAACTTCACTAATGGGACAGAATCGATGCTTTGGAACTGACTTGTTAATATCAAATATTGAAAAGAAAAAAATTGGAATAATAAATACATGATATCCACTGTGGGCCTGTTCGGATGTTCTTTAAAAAAGTGATTTTTATAAAGGGAGAAGTTGATTTTGAAAAAGAATATATTTTAGTAGAATGAAAAGCTGTTTTGCGTTTGAACACAAAAAAAAGAGGACTTTTGCATCAGAAAAAGTATTGAGCTGCAAAACTATAAAATAACTTTTGCTTGATAAAATTATTAAAAAAAACATGCAAAAGGAATTTTTTTAATATAGTGTTTGGATAAAAAATGAATTATAATATAAAATTTTTAGAAATTATAATTTTTTGGTTAAATAAAGTGAAAAATTTAAAAACAATTTTTAATGGGTCAAAATGTTAATTTTAATTTTAAAATAATAAAATAAATATATACATGACTAAAAATAATAATTTTTAAAATAAAATGAAATTGTGAGGGGCTGAGGGTCAAAATCGCGAGCAAAACGATGTCTCCATCTCCTACCATTAGAAGCTATATTTTTTGCATTATCCTTTAATGAGAAAATCTCATTCTTGACCAACTTCTCATTCTAGACAAAATGAGAAACGAACGCCCATCTGAGCAATATAATGCATTTTTTTAAAAAAGGATGCATTCTCCTCATGTAAAAGGTGAGACGAACGGAGCCTAACGATATTTGATGCCATGGATGAATAACTCTCTAAGAGAAGTGCACATGCAATTTGAGAATTCTTGTCACCAACAAGCAGAGCTGCAGTATTATTAATTAGCTTTTGGACTTGAGTGGTTGCTATACAATTTAAGACTTTTCCCTAGGCACTAGCAAAGGCACCTTTCACAGCAGCACTTTTTTCCCCTTAACAATAGGAAACAATAACCTTTCAAGCATATTTGCATTTAGTTAGACGTCAACACCAATTCTTTCTAGCAACGGTGTAATAAAGTTGGCCTTATCAACTAGAAGTTGAATCGCATTTTTTGACCCAAAATTTGTACCATGAAAGCTTGGAGGAAGCCTTGGCTCCTCAAATAAATTCGTGTACGTACAATCCCAAATCACTTTATTTTCTTTGTCAGACATTATACCCTGCAATATCTCCACCTTCACATCGAGTGAAAATGTTGGCACAATCCTAAAATCCCTTGACTTTTCCTTATCATTGGTTTTCCAAGACAACCCTCAATTCCAACACATATGTTGATACCTAGAATATGAGCCTGAAAAAGATCAATATGGACAACATGCCAACTTAATTCATTGGTTATCTATAACTTCTCCAAATCAAGTTGAATAAAGTCTTTGCTCATTGAATTTCTAGGAACAATAATAGCTTAAGTCCAGCAGTACTATCAATTTTATATTTCTGAATCAACCATTTAAAACCTCCAACTTTATCAACAAGTTTGACTGTTTCCTTAGTATGTGGGGAAGTAAGTTCCGTAAAGTACACTGTTACCTCTTGCACAAATCTGTAGAGGAAAACAATGCGATTAGTAGAAAGTTGACCTTGCAAGCTGTAGTCATATCCTTCATAGTCTATCATCTTCAACACTATAAGAATTAAATTTGAATTTTATAAGGAAGTCACCGCCAGGAACCTCAAGAATTAGAGACTCATCACGTTTCCCATCGACGATATCTCCAACCTTTCGATATATAAACAACTTCGTTTCCACCAATGCACCATTTGTAACAAGGTAAGCTGTTTTAGGATATGTGGGGCTGAGAACACTGTAGGCAGTTGTGTCATCTTTAGAGTCATTGAGCACATCAACTGATGGAGAAGCAGACGCTTGATATGTAGCTTGTACAAGTCCTTTAAACCAAACATCATTCTCTTCTTCTCGAAAATCTAAGATCCAGGTGCTAGGAGATTCTAGAGCATTCTGGATGCCAATTCCCCTAAAACATATAGCAATACAAGATGGAGAACCACCATCATTTGTTGGAGGAACCTCAAGGACTTGTTTACCAGGATCATCCTCAAATATAACACCTTCTTCATATTCACCAAAACTGTATAATAGCATATCACCTTGTATGAGAGGCTTTAGATGTCTATCATCATCCCATCGAAGCTTAATACCTCGAACAAGGAATCACACAAACCATACTTGAATTTGCAGAACAGACAAAAGAAGTCTGGTTCTGAGCCTCCCTCTTCATCTTCATCAGGGTACTCATCATAAACAAGTTCAGGTACTTCCTCCCAACCTGAATAATCCTCGATAGCAGTTCCAAAGTCATGGAATGGATTCTCGACACTCTGGGTTGTTTCTTCGTCACTGGTACTACCTTCATGTCCTAGCTTTCCGGGTCACCCATAATGGAATGGGTCCTTGCCGAAAGCTCCATACGTGATTTCGCATGCCGTTGTTGTTGTAGAGCCTATACAGTTCGTGACAGTTCCTCGATCAATCTCCTCATCTCAACCAACTCGGCTTGCTTTTCTTGGTTTCCTCTACCGCTACAGCGATCGAAGAGTAGCTCGGATTCGAGAGTGAGCGATAGAGATGAATAGGACAACAGGGTTCTTCACAAGAGAATCCTCTTATATTCGATAAAACATAAGCTGAAAACTAACTTACAATCAAGCAAGAGGAAACATATTAAGGGGGGAGGGGGGGCTGACGTGATAGCCACATGACTAGCTTAAACAAGAAGGACAATACAAACAGTAAAATAAAATTATGATCCTAGGCTACAAAAAGGGGTAACGTAGCTAGACCAAGACCACAGAAAACCAACCAAACACACGCTCACTGAAAATAAAGGCAGGTAACGTGGCATAGAGCTAAGGTATGGGATTTTCCTGCATCACTAAGGTTTATTGTGTTAACACTTTTTTGTAACGGAAAGTAATGCCAAAACTATACCGAACTACATAGGGGTGGCATAAAAATGACGAAAAAAAGGTCAGGGGTATGTATTAATGTAAAAAACCCTAGAGCGACACACATTAAACCACACAATGAGATGAAAAGTGAAATAAGCTAAGCCTAAACCAGATGGAGTTGTCACATTTTTTTTCCATACAACTAATAATCGTAAATGCTTTTTCTTCCTCGAGTAGAAAGGCCAGTTAATCCAAGAAACAATCATATATCATATGGAACATATCGACACAAAACAACAGGAATCATTAAAACAAAGAGCGTAAAGGGTTTAGCAAATAGAAAGAGAAATTCTCACTTTCAGTGTCGAGTTCAATGGTCTTGAAAGTGGCTCCCAATTTAGTCAAGAGCTTCTTCACATCCGTGCAGTAAGGACAATAGGTTTTGCTGCAACAAATAACCATAACCAGAAATTGGCTCAGCATCAGCATCCACTCACACAAGGGAGAGAAAGATAGGAGAGAAACCTGAAAACGACGACGGGATTGCACGAAACGATCTCTTTGGCTTTGGGCATCGCCATCTCTGTTTCTCTCCTTTGGAAATTCGTAGAGAAACCCAGGAACGATAAAGCTCTAGTACACATCCACAACTTTTGCGGGCTCTATATATGCCCTCGCCTACGCCACCAAGCGTTTCCCCGACGCAACGCGAAAGTATTGGATCCGGAGCGGATCACATGACAATGTCCTCTCTAATACAAAAAAAAAGTTGACTGTTTTTATAAGTTATTTTTAAAAATTATTTTTAAAAATAATAATTAAAAAATAAAAAAAATAAAAAAAATATTTTTATATTTTTTTAAAAAATATATAAAATAATTAATGAAAATTTTTTTATCTAAACAAATTTTTTATTTTATAAAATTATTTTATAGAATTATTTTTAAAAATTATTTTTAAAAATAATAAAATAAAAATTGGTTCGAACATCATAAAATTTTGTGTCAAGGCATTTTATATATATACATGGACGCAATTTGATAAGTAGGGTCAAATTTTTAACCGTTCAAAAATTTCAACTCACATTCTGCAAGTAGGAAAATTTTGACCCAATTCGTAGCATCATGACTTTATGAAAATAGATTTTTTTAGAAAAAAGTGAATAATTTTATTTAAAATAAAAAATAACAATTATTTTAAGATGTTAATTTATATCGTATTATTTTTAAAATTCTTTTGTGGGTGCGTTTCTTATCCTCATAGTAGTTTGCGTGATTAATTCCTAAGCTCTAAAACGAAACTGGTCTTGGACTCGGGCTTCATATTTAAAATGGTTCGGCCTGGCCCAACCAACTCAAGGCATGGCAGTTCTTTTTGACTCAATAAAAAAAGGAAAAAAGGTTTAATTCCCAACGTGGCGCTAAAATCTCTTAAACCCTAAACCCAAGGGGGGAGTGCAAGTGTGATTGAAGTCTCAGGTCCTGACCAACAGCCTTGCTCGGGGGGGGGGGGGGGGGGGGGGGGGGGGGGGGGGGGGGGGGGGGGGGGGGGGGGGGGGGGGGGGGGGGGG
>JASKGM010085971.1:0-14013 GCA_034509205.1 Ceratonia siliqua | reverse complement strand
AAACCCCAAAACTCAAACCCTTAAATCCCCAATCCCTAAACCCTAAATCTCCAACCCCCAAACCCTAAACTCCCAAATTCAAAACTCAAAACCCCAAATCCCCAACCCCAAAACCCCAAATTTCAAACTCCAAACTCTAAGCCCCAAATTCCAAGTCCCCGGCTCCAAAACCCCAAATCACCAACCTTAACCATCAACCCCTATTTTAAAAAAAAAATATAAATTTATTGCAATTTATATATAGGGGTATATTTGTAAAAATCACCTAAATTCTCAAGAAAATAGCTTCTGAACCAAACGTGAAAATGTCTATTATTCCCAAGAGTGTACAAGACCAACCAAACACAATTTTTACATTCCTGGGAATAAGATTCCCAGGAACCATAACTCCTGGGAATCATGTTTCTTGGGAAAAAAAAATTTTCCTTGTACCAAACGCCCCCTAACAGAATAAATATTTTGTCTGCTCATTTCAAATATATTTTTAACACTTGAAAAGACACTATCGTCCCTTTTGAATTATTTCTCCCCAACCACAGATAACAACACTTCCAGGCCCAATCTGCTCTGGGAGAACTATTGCTATCATCTTGTATACAGTAACTCTCAAGTTTAAATAATGATAAGATTGGAATTTGAAACTGAAGAAAAATATTAGAAAGAATTAATAAGGTCTTCCATCGTGACATTCTCAACTTTTGAGGAAAGCGATAAATGAACTTGGAAATCCTTACATACTAGCCCCATTAAGAATACTATTATTCAAGCCTCCTTAAATTGCAGTGGTCGGGAATGTTTTGCTTGTTTAATAAAGTTTCTGTTAGCCTGGGAAAATTAAATTTTGAAGGCCAAAAATAGTATTCTTTAACATCTAAAACAGGATTTTTTTTCCATCCCCTCTTGCTCGGCTTGCTCGATCATCTGATTTACTCATTGAATGAAACCAAATGCTGTGGTGATAAGAAAAATAAACCCAAAAAAAGCAAAATCTAGAAACTGATTGCAATGGGTTACCATCATATTTGTACATATTTGAATTAGATTATGCTCTTTAAACCCTATCCATCAACAGATCCAATAAAGGTCAGTGGAATGTTATTCAACTTGGTCTAATTGGTATGTTGGAGCAACACCAATTATCTGAGCAAAAGGGAAAAAAAAATAGAAACTAAATTGTCATGTGTTAGAACCCAGGGGTGAAAAGGGCATAGGAGAAAGGATGGAGAGGTTATGCGGAGAAGTTAGGGAAAGTTGTGGGGAAGATATGGGGAAGTTATGCAATATTATTCTATTTAACAGAGAATGAGGGAGGAAAAGGCAGACAGAATATTGAATTGGGATTTGGGGGAGAGTCCTAACCACTTGAATTTCTAAGAATGGGAGTGTCTAACCACTTGAAGTGCTGGGTTTGTGTTTTAAGTATTCATATTGTAATTGTCCTCCTGTGTATTTTATATTCTGTGATGTAGGCTATTGTAATTAGTTGTTCTGTGTTAAATGTGTGTTTAGGCAGTTTGTGTTTAAGTACTATGTTGGTTCCCAACAATTGGTACCAGCCGCCACGTGCCTGTGGGAGGGATTGTTAGGCTGCCAGTGGTCGGTATCATTGGTTTATGTTCTGGGTTCCCACAACACCTCAATGACAACTTGAAATTGATCAGATGGAAGCAAGCCCAACATACCAGATATAGTCCTTTTCATGGTGTCAACTATAGTTGGTGGAACATCCTTCTGGATATGGCTGAGATCCTGAGGTTCTATCTCGTATCAACTTTGAAAGAAGTTGGATGAATTGGCAGGGGGTCCCAACCTTTTGGAGGTAAAATCACCGAACGAGTGCGTTGACGAAGCAACAACCAGAAGTTTAACGAGGAACGAAAGCGTGTCTTTGAGGGGAGATGCAGAAGAAGAGGAAGAGAGGAAAAGAGGAAGAGCAGAAGGGAAGGGTTGCCATGAAAAACAACCACCACTACCCGACATTGACGACGGCAAGCCTTCGGCGACAAGGATGATGGAAGATTGTCGGGGCTCCGAGGGTTTAGGTTAGAAGGGAGAGGACAGAGTAGATAGGCATAACAAAAAAGAGAGAGAAAAAGGAAAAAGGGAAAAAAATTCAGAGAAAAAAAAAAGAGAAAAAGGGGAAAATGATGAAATATTATGAAGTTCACCTCGAGGACAAGCTGAATGTGAAGGGAGCGCTAATGTTAGAACTCAAGGGTAAAAAGGGCATAGGAGAAAGGAGGGAGAGGTTATGTGGAGAAGTTAGGGAAAGTTGTGGGGAAGTTATGGGAAGTTACGCAATATTATTCTAATTTAACAGAGAGTGGGGGAGGAAAAGGCAGGCAGAATATTGAATTGGGATTTGGGGGAGAGTCCTAGCCTATCAAACTGCTAGGAATGGGAGTGTCCAGCCACTCGAAGTACTGGGTTTGTGTTCTAAGTATTTATATTGTAATTGTCTTCCTGTGTATTTTATATTCTGTGATGTAGGCTATTATAATTAGTTGTTCTGTGTTAAATGTGTGTTTACGCTGTTTGCAAGACTTGATATCATAAATATATACATTGTATTGTTCCAAATCAGAGGCTACTATGTTGTTCCCAACATCATGACTATGCATAAAGTACAGAGGTTAAAACTAGTTACCTCATTCATCATCCCAGTGTCAACAACCGAAACCATCATGGCTGAACTGAGGTTAATACTGCTGATTCTGCCATCAGTAACTTTTGAGTTCTCATTTCTGAGGGTCCTTGACTGAACCTGCAGAAAGATTTCATATTCAAGAGTGATATCAAAGTGATTGATTGATTGCAGGACCTAAATTAATCTCAAACTAGGCAGTAAAAAAGAATTGCAAAAGAAAGCTGTGCTGTTTGAAATATTAGAAAACATTTTAGATTGTGTCACGTACATGCACATATTGGACTTGACCAATATGGTCTCCCACTCAACCTAGTTTTGTTGGAAGAAGGGAGGAATAATTTATTGAGCAGTCTATAATTATATGAAATTAAAATTTGAAAGAATGAAGATAGAGCCATGGACTTTATCCAGGAATAATTAACAAGGCATCTTCTGCATAAAATTATTTAAACCACAAAAGGTTATGTAGAATGGCATCAACCATTTAGTCAATGCTCAACAAGACATATTAAAAATAGATCATGACATTGGTGGAAATGTATATTGCTAGATAATCAGTAGTAAGAAAGAAACATCTAAATATGGTAAACAAAAAATGATTTGGGATCTTTCTTTTTATATAATTAATCTCAATAAGAAAAGTGAAACACATGTACAAAAATGTTGTCTGAGATTTATTGCCAATGGACTGGCCCTAGTGGCACTGGCACCATCTGTGGGCATATTTTTTCAAAAGAAATCCCCAAATAATTACTTTATGGTTTTACATGGTCTACAAAGTCCTATAACAAATATGTTATATTCTCTCAGAATCTCAGTTATTTAGGTTGGAATTATTTTTACATATAATATTGATTGCAAAGGATGAATTGGATGAGTTTCAAATTGCCACAAGTCAGACAAAGAAGTGGAAGATATTTTAGAACCTGTAAGGAAGTCAACTGGTGCTAGCAGCTGGCTTAATTACATTATTGGAGGAATAAATGTAACTCCAATGTTGTGACAATCACCAATATTTTTGTTGTAGAATGAAATAAGGAGGTAAATAAGTTGGATGGTTAATTAAATAGACATGAATGAAGAAGTTTGGGTCAAATTACGGCGGTAGAAACCTAAATAATAGAGAATTTCATCTAAACCTAAATATTCAGCCATTTTGCTCATTCTTGTTTTGTTTTGAGGTTTTCTTGTTAACTTTCATTTGAGAATATCTTATCCTCCAACAAGTTGTATTTTTCCTTTTCTCTCTAATACAATTTTTTCTTTTATCCAAAAAAAAAAATGATAGCAGAAGAAATATGTTTAAGGTAAGGAGAAGCCAAAAAACCAAGGCAATATCAAAAAGACCTTAGTTAAAACTTTTTTTTTATTGAAAATAGGTGATCAAGGATATAACCTAGCTAATGGTAAAAATATCGAAATCAGGTGATTGAGGATATATCTTAATGGTAACCAGACCTCTCCTTTTAAAAGGAGGTCATGAATTCAAATCCCTCTTTCCTGTGTGCTGTAATCTATATAAAACATATAGGGGGGAAAAACTTGAAAACACACTTTTTGAATTTTGTTCTATGGTGAAAAAGGTAATCTTTAAGAAGGTGCCGAGTGTGGCTCTTCTAAGCAACCTTTTCCTCACTAACAAAAGCTGGATATGACTCATTACTTATGGAGGCTATGTCAAATGCTGCAAATGTAATTACTGGCATCAAGATTTGCCTTTAGTCTTTGAAATTATACAAGAAACTGGCCCTCAGAAACAAAATAAAGTTCATTTCTAAATTTAAGAATCCATGTGTTAATGCTCACAGCATAGCTAATTTGAAAACCCAAACACAGTTCTTCTGACAAGTGTCTGAGAAATTGAGGTTGAGGATATAGGCTACTAACTTCTTTATCCAATATTTTGATAGATCATTCATATAAATTCAAGTCAAGAATACAGCCTAGGAACATATCAATATATATAGCATGGATGAAAAACCACTGAAACACTATAACTGTATTCAACAATGAATACGTTACTTACAACAGTTGTTGTGGCTAACACTGTGTAGTCAACCCATCTCAAAAATTTCCTCAACTTCTCTTTTGAAGAATGGTCCATGCCTGAGGCAAGTCCAAATCCATTAATTAATGAATTAGCATACAACTTAGAATTTAGACTCTTCCAACATTGAACATGAATACTTATTTTATAAGACGACTAAGATTATTTTTTAGTCCAAAGGAACTCAAGAAGCTTAGAGCAAAATATCACCTGGGGACATGCATCCCAAGAGCTACAAAAGGAAGTGATTTCTAGTTCTGTGCGGCCCTTCAGCCATCATTTATGTCCTGATGTCATTACCTGTAGTTTCACTCTAATTACTCACCACACTTGAGAAAAATGAACCGTGAATGGTAAGGCTAGAGTCATATACGGCTCCAAAAGTTCAAAACTCGTTATTGCTCCCAGCCAATCACCAGAAATCTTTACATGAACAAACTCCATTCCTGAAATGATGAAAACGAATTTTATCTCTCATAATTATCTCTCTCAACGAAATTTTGGAGACAAATTTAGAGAAATTATGGCAATCATCACATATTCTTATATTCTTCATCACTCTGATAGGGCGTTCAGGCCCTATATTAATCAATGCAAACGCAATGGCAAGCTTTTCACTGTGAGTGCTGAGTGTTGTTTCCTTTTCTTCCAATTCCACATCATGGAGCACAGAAGTGGTCTCGGAATGGTAACCCATACTCTTCATTTCTTTAAATAAATTATCCAACTTTTTGTATATAATCTCTGACTGTGGATGTGACCTATCTCCCCTATGGAAAACATGGAACTCACCATTAAACTCAACTGAGCTATAAGCAGCTATTTTCCTAACACCCTTCTTCCTCATCCTCTGCCTCACCTTATTAACAAAATCCCACCTTCCAGCAGATGCATACATATTTGACATTAGAACATGGTAGGAAGCAACATCCGGAGCTAATTCAAGAAGACGATCCGCTGCATGTTGGCCTAATTCCACGTTTTGGTGTATGGCACAGGCGCCCAATAGAGCTCCCCACACTCCTGAATCTGGCTCAATAGGCATACTTCTGATGAAGTTATAAGCTTCTTCAAGACGTCCTGAACGGCCAAGAAGATCAACCATGCAAGCATAATGTTCTTTCCTAGGTTTGATGTTTTCATCATTTGACCGAGACATCTGATGAAAATATCTCCAGCCTTCGCTTACTAGTCCAGCATGGTTACAAGCTGACAAAATCCCTAGATACGTAACATAGTTTGGTCGCAATCCCTCACTCTGCATCCTAGAAAACAAAGACAGTGCCATTTCGCTCTCCCCGTTAATAGCATATCCTAGGATCATAGTGCTCCACGAAATAATATTCCTATGAGGAATTTCCTCAAACAACTCTGTTGCCAAGTCAATATTACCACATTTCACATGCATGTCTAGTCGTGCATTATCAACAATTATGTTGCGATCAATCCCTTCTTTTCTTGCAATACCATAGATTTCCTCCCCAATCTCCGAACACCCTAATTGGCCACAAGCTGAAAGAGCGCTCACCAAAGTCACGGCATCAGGCCGAAATCCAGCTGAACCCATTTGACGAAATAAAGCAAGAGCCTTATTACCATGTCCATTCTGGGCAAATGCTGCAATCAAAGCATTCCAAGCTACTAAATCTTTCTCATCCATGGTTCTGAACAAAAAATCAGCTAAACCCACTTCCCCCAGTTTTACATACATTATCATCAGCTCAGTCCTTATCATTGCAACAGACTCGAGCCCATATTTCACCACCTGGGCATGAGCAGTAGAACCAGCCCACAATTCAATCAGCTCAACAAAAGCCTTAATCACGAATGGAAATGTAAATGCATCAGGACGAACACCGAGAAGGTGCATTTGCCTATAAATGGAGGCAGCTTCAATGGGAAGGTCATTTTTTGCATAACCTCTTATCAGAATGTTCCATAAGAAAGTTCGTGGCTTATGCATTTCATCAAACAATAGACGGGCATATGACATGTCTCCCAAGACTATGAAGTTAGTGAGAAGACGGGTGATAAGGCTGTTCTTGATGGAGAGCCCTGATGTGAGGAGGAGGGCATGGATCTGTTTGAGCTGATTTGGATTCGAAGAACATGACTGCAAGAGGGTGGTCAAGGCTTCTTTGCTTAGAAATTTTTGTTGGTCGATAAACCTTTGGGTGTGAAAGAAATAAGAGAATTGGAGAGTTGGAGGGTGTAGCCGGAGGGGAAGGGTGAACAAAAACTTGGTGGGAATTATTTTGAAAGCAGGGCAATATGGCATTACGTTCTTTATGGGTTTATTGAACAGAAAACTCAGATTTTTTAACAAACGGATTATATGGGTTACTTCAGAATTTCAATCCCAAAACTTCCCTTTGTCCAAGCTACAGCAATAAACCCACGAAGAGAATTTTTATTCGTATTTGCCTATCAAAACTAACAGTGTTTTCAGAAATCAACTGGTAGCTTCTGTGTTTATGTGTTGATAGGTGGGCGTTTAGTGGCAGCGGATCTGGCTTTTTTGTTTATGTTTTTTTTATTTTAATAAAGAGTAATGGTTGATTAACTTTTAGAATAAAATACATATAAAATATACATATTTTGTTAAATAAATTTTGATCATTCAAAAATAAATGGATGGTCAACTTGAAAAAAATAAAAAAAAAAAGCCAATCCGAGAGCACTTTTAGTTAGGATGAGGGAAAAAATGAAAACTTTCCATAGCAGTTTAACTTCAATTGAGAAAGACAGACAAGTTAGGGCAGTCGGTCAAGGCTGGCTTGTTAGCTTTAACAAGTTGGGGCAAAAAAGTTTTTTTACTAAGGAGGTCTTAAAAATTTAATCTAGCCTTAATCCTACAGTGTTATAGAGTTAAACAGGCCTTAACAAGCTAATACATGAAAAAAAAAAGTTAAAAAATAATATTATAAAATTTTATAACAAAGTTAAAAATAAACTACCAATAAATCATTTTCAATATTTATGTAAAATTTTTATGCATAACAAAACATCATCAATTCCTCGTAGATTTATAGACTTAATCTTTACAAAGTGTCAAAGACAATATCATAAAATTAAAACAAAAAAGATTAATCAATTATTATCGATAAAGTATATTTGAATCTTGCTTAAATACATTTTGTACAATTATTGAGTTGTCATTTTCTTTTTCATCTACAAAGTATAAATTATGATAAAAATTAATAACAATAATGAGAATAAAAAAATTGGACAAGTTTAAAATTAATAAGTTTACCATTATGAACAAAACTATGCAGCCAATTAAGGGTATAGATAAGGGCTTGAACATGATCTCCTAGAAGAGAATATCGGTATTTGTTGAGAACATATGCAGTAATGCTAAAAGTCGATTTACTAGCTACAGTAATTGTCACAACGTGACAGCCGGTGAAATAACTATCGCAAAGCCATCGCATTATGACTTTTAGACGCGTAAGGGAAAATGCAGAGAAAATGAGAGTCGCCACCAATTAATTAGGAAGATAATTGGAATCCTTAAAAAGAGAAGGGAAAACTGGTCTTTAAAACCAGACGAAGAGTTTGGGAGTCTAATTACGTGTGGGGAAGGTGTTAGGCACCCCACGACGTCCATCCCTAAGGACGGTTACCCTAAATTATTTGCGCTTAATAATTTTACTGTATTTAAATTACCCATTTTTTATTAATAAAATAATATTGAACAAAGATGAAAAAATAAATAACTAGACCTGCCTTACCAAGTAAGTACCTACGTACCCTGAAAGGGATCAAGGTCAACGTAGTTCGGAAATGATTTTTTTTGTTAAGTTGATTAAGCGAAAAGGCAATAGGACAGTTAGGGGAAATTAAATTTCTACTTAAAGCCTAAAAAAAAACTAGGACATTGAAGAGAATATGCCTCCGCTGAATGCTTATGGAATCTAGGACATTAGGGGAATATAAAATTCCACTTAAAGCCTAGGTAGTGGATTGTAACATTAGGGAGAATAAACCTCCACTAAATGCCTATAAAAATTGGGACTTTGGAAAAATAAGATTCCACTGAAAGTCCACGAAAAACTGAACTCCAGAGAAGGTAAACTTCTACTGAAAGTTCATTAAATGTTGAGTCTATAAAATTTATGAAAGTAATGGAGCTAAAAAGACATTTGAAAGAAATGGGGGCCAAAAAAATGTGATTTTTAGGAAATTGGGACCCAAACTTGTATTATGAAAAGTATTATAGTTAATTATAAATTTTCAAAAATATTAGAAGTCAATTATAAATTTTCAAAGATATTGGGTCAAAATTTGAATTTATGAAAGTATTGATGTCAAATTTTAAATTTCCAAAATGCTAGAGTTAAAATTTGAGTTTTCCAAAATATTGGGCTAAAATTAGAATTTATAAAATCGGGTTCCTAAAAGTATGAGAGTAATTTTCCAAAATAGATTAGAAGGTAATGGATCCTTTTTGAAATTCATTCAAAATTTTTAATTGGGCTTTTTAGAATCTCATTTTTGAGCAAATTCATTGGGTTCTTCAAAAATCTATCTTGAATTGGGCCTTTGGAACCCTCTTAGGAAAGTCTAAATTAATTGGGCTTTAGGAGCCTTTTAAAAACTTTGAGCCTTGAACTCTTTTATTCTGGCTTCAATTAATCATGATTGAAATGAAGCTCCAGCCTAATCCTATAACCACGAGAATAACCGTATATATGTAGTCCAAATACTAAACCTATAAAGGAATGCAAATTATTTTGAATCAATTTTGAAGCAAAGGTTTGATCCAAAGCCCACGGATGGCAACAACTCAGCAGAATTTGAAAGCCTTAAGGAGTGCTATTAGATTGGTCTAGGGCCATTGGGTTTGAACTAGGATCCAATTTTGAACAGCCAGCAAAAGAAACCATATTCAAAACCTACTATACCCATACACCCGGTATCAACTTTAAACCTGATCAAACTCCAGATTCTATGCTCACCATCTTGGCATCAGGTTTCTCAAAGAAACTAGATAAACTGAGCAACATCATGATCGACCTCAGGGAGATTTTACAAAATAGCTTAGAATCATTCTAAGATGGCAGCTAAAAGTCAGAATTTAATTATCACACCGTAGCAACAGATAGCTAACCTTGGATGAAACTAAACGCATTAGGCGAAATAGAACCCACTGAAGGAACCAAACCAAACAGAACGTAAACCCATGTGTAAAGAACAGCAAAATCATGAATTCAAGGGACAAATTACAGCAAACATTGGCAAAAAATGTGTCTAAGGAGATTAGATTGGAATTAGGGAATCATACATCAGACAGAAATTCAGAACCCATGAAATCAATAATCCAATACTCATATATGTTAAACAGAGAGCACCTGCTCGAATCAGAAATTAAACTCTTACTTTAACGAAATACCAATTTCGCAGGAGAGTCACTGCCTTCTCAAACAATTGTATTCAGTTCATCCCCTAAGTCCACGGTTGAGATTTTCGTGCTCCCCTTCTTCGATTTTGTTGAGCTCCTCTGATTTCCCAGCAAACCCTCAATTTTCGTTTCTCCTTCTTCTCTTTCGTCGAGCTCCTAATCTCCCTTTTTTGGTCTCTCAATGACCCGCCACCAAAAAAAAAAAAAACCTCCTTCTGTCTCTTTTCCAGCTGCCTTTTTTTTTTTTTTTAATCTTTTGTTGGTTCTTATAGGCGAGAATGGAATCTGAATCCCGTGAAGATAGGGCCGTAAACGCCTAGGATCGCCTGTGGACTGACGGGTGTCCCGCATGGCCTGAAGGTAACGTGCTGAAGTCGCGACAGGGGAGACCAAAGAGGTCAGAACCAACGGCTGCCATAGGTGGTAGAGCACACTGCTGGTTCAGAAAGACCAGAGACCAAAAATTGGGGGGGGGGGGGAAACCGCGGCAAGGAGACGGTCAGAGCATAAGTGTGGGCGCAGAGGGAAAGGGACATTTGCAGAAGGGTCATGCGCGTGGAGACAGGGGGGAAATGGGAAAATGGAAAGGGACCGTCTAGGAAAAGGAAGGGGGGACCAATGAGAGAAGCAGAGATAAAAGGGGAAATGGGGTTGTGTGTTGGCTGGCAGAGGCAGGGACCAGAGGGTGAAGGGGCAGAAAGATAGAGGCAGCAGGGGAAAATGGAAACCAGAAGCAGAGGAGTACCGGGGTATTAGGGATTTAGGGAAGATCCGGTGGGTTAGAAATCCGGGTATGGGCTGATGGATATGGTTGTTGGGCTGATTCTTTTGGGCTTCAGAAGGAGATGGACCTAGGCTCTCTGTTCAATTGGGCTGGAAATGAGTTCCATTTTTTTTTTTGGCTCACTCATTTTTTGTTCGTTGGCCATTTTTTTTCATTTTTTATTGTTAATATAATTTTTTTAATTTTTTTAATTAATTTATTTTTGGTTTTTATTTTTACTTATTTTATTTCAGTGCCTGGACAAAATTTGGTGTTTACAGTAATTATTGGAATACTTAATAAATCACATGACATTCTTAATAATTATATAAATTGATATTTATGATCATTCCAATATTACAAAACATCTAAATCTTTAAAAAAATAAAATTCAAGTTTTGGTTCATCTAAATAAAAATCTAATTAAAACTTTCCATTATTTGAGAGTCATTTATCACAAATTAGCTCTCAAATAATGCATACTCCTATATCATTTTAAGCACAATAATAAAAAAATTTAATTAATAAATTAATTATATTACATGCTATTAAAAAGAGAATATAAATTAAAATATATAAAAATTAAAAAAATTAAAATAGCACAATGACAAAAATAAATCATGACAAAAATAATTTTAATTTTTTAAGACTTATTTTCTTAGCTCTAAACTTATCCTCACTCTTTTGACTTGCGAAGTACTGACCAAATTGACACCCTTTACAACCAAGTCTATTATGCAATTGGGGCATTACGGCCCCGTGAGAGAAGGCATTTTTTTAAAAAAAAAAAGTTATTTTGATAAACCTTAACTGTTCGTATCTCCTTTTTTTTTTTTAAGGATAAGTTGAAATAAATGAGTTTTTTAACTTTAAGGAGAAGGTAAATTTTTTAACTTTTTCAGTTAAGGAGATTAACAGAAGGAGAAATAAAAAAATTTTTTTATTAATACATTTGAAGGTAAAATAGTATCTCCTTCTGAAAAAATACCTTATTTTTTCAGAATCAACTTCTCCTTCTCTAAAAGTCATTATTTTTAAAGAAGATCCGAACAGGCCTTACATCCCTTGCCACGTGAGATCTATTGACTTTAAACACTTCACCTGCAACCTGTTCAGCAAGTCACATCGATAAGTTTATTAAATTATATTTTTAATTCCAAAACATAATATAATTATAGATCTTTTCAGAATATATATATATATATATATATATATATATATATATATATACACTAAAACCTTGGACCGCTCTCAATTTGGGCCTGGGAATTAAATCCAAAGCCCAACAAATAA
The DNA here is from genome assembly GCA_034509205.1 of Ceratonia siliqua. NCBI lineage: Eukaryota > Viridiplantae > Streptophyta > Magnoliopsida > Fabales > Fabaceae > Ceratonia > Ceratonia siliqua. The sequence continues at coordinate 1,859 of JASKGM010085971.1, read as the reverse complement.
TATTTGGGTTTTACCTATAAGGCTGTGTTTCAAGAAATATAAGTTTTGTATAAAAAAATGATGCAAAAAGTCAAATATTGTGGTTAAAAGAAATTGCAACAAAAACATAATTATTGGAATTTTTTTGCGAAAAGAAATGTTGCAAAATTCAAAAAATTGCAACAAATGTTGAAAATATGCAAAATGTTTCATTTTTTGTAACGAAAATAATTGTTCTATATTATAATGTACTACAATTTTAAATTCAAAAAAAAAGTTGTTGCAAAGATCCTCTATCAACATTCAATTATTGTTGGTTTTCATATGTTTTGTAACTATTTTTTCTTGTAATTTGCAATAACTTATTTTGTCACAAATTTTTGCAACACTTTTTTCATGCTCATTATCATTATATTTTAAGCGAAGCTTTCATTTTATGGTATTATTAGAGCACAAGATAATCAATTGTTATATATAAGTAAATGGACACTTGTGTTACTGCGATCTCTCTCACTACATTAAGCATTGGTCGAAATGATTACCAACAATGAAAGAATATAAAACCTGAATTTAAAATTCTATGTTGTCATTAATGCATAAGTTATTTGGTAACATGTATATAAATTTCAATAAAATTGTAGAAATTAAACAAAACAAAAATAGAATATAAACAAGGAAATGAAATTCTTAAATAATAAATGCAATTAGACTATTCACTGATGAGCTATCAGCTACTTTAGATTATCTAAATGCTTGTATTTGTTGTAGAAAAATACTTTTTGAGTTTCCCTTAGAGATCTGCTAGCAAAAAAAGCTTTCAATGTTGCCCACAATTAAAATTTTAAGAATTAAATTGAGAAAATTTATTATTAAAGATTTAATTGAAATATATATAATAACCAGTTTGCCCTAAAAAATTAAAAATACTAGTTAAGGAGTTATTAATGAGTCTAGATTTTATACATACATTATTATTTTAATAAAAAAGTTATATTTATTAATAAGTAGTTTAATTATAATTATAAAGGACTAAATATCCTTTTAATTGCCTATTCAACTTTTAAATCTATTTTTTCCCTTTTTTTTTCTCACCTTAGGGAAAAAATAATCTTCTCACAATGTCGCCGTAAAATTTGTTCTTCTCAACTAGTACATGTACCCATTCTGCCAATGAGACTATGGTATTAGAAGATGACGTGGTGCTCATGGTGAAAAGAAGGAGACGAATAAATTTATAATTTTTCTGATCCTATGAGAAAGCTTATACACTTTACAGTATAATATAGAATTAGATAAGTGAAAATCTAGCAATCTAAAAGCTCGACTAATTAAGATAATTAAGATAACAATGGATTACAAGAAATATCCAATTTGACATTTAATTTGAATTCAAGAGTTAGTTGTCAAGGATAAGTTTCCAACATAGGCTACATTTAATTTTTTGTATCTTTTTAGTTTTGCCTTTTTTTTTCTCACTTTAATTCAATCTTTTTTATATCCAATTTCAATCCTAATTAACTGTTACATATAACTAAAATAATGATTTATCAACATGTTTTATCTTTCTAATTACAAATAAAATAAGAATGTTTTAATAAAAGAAGACAGTTGTTTCACATCAGAAGATAATTTTGTCATATAAATAAAGCTGTGTAACATTATTCATGATAAATAAAAAATTATTTAAATATAATAATAAAAAAATCCATTTTCAAAAACATTAATACTCCTTAACCACTATCTAAGATCACTTAACCCACAAATGTTAAAAAAAATTTACCTATATTTTTTTTTAATGTCATGAAACCAACCCAAACTAACCAAACACTAGAAGTCTAGAACCATGGACCAACAACACATCAACCGAAATAGGCCTCAAG
>JASKGM010085950.1:0-14014 GCA_034509205.1 Ceratonia siliqua | reverse complement strand
ATCTTGAAATTTGGTAAATTTGAATTTATAGAATTCTTCCTCACCCAATAGTTAACAATTTCCCAATTTTTCCATAGTCAAATATTTGCTTGCTTTCCAATCAAAGAATGATAGATGGCTTCTTAAACCAATGGCTTTGAACCTACATAAATTTTTAGCCCAGAGCTATTCTTAGGAAATTGCAGAACTCCCACGTTTGATTTCCCTCTCCCAAAAGTGATGCTACAGCATCTTTCCTCACCACCCAACGAAGCTTAGGAGAACGTCCCACGGAACACCAAGCACCCGACAAACGACAAACACAGACGGAGCAAGGTAATGGTGGCTGACCGGCGTGAATGGCGGCCAAATGGCTCACGGCGGCAAAGAGGATAACGAGCAGGGGAGAAGAATTTTGGGGATAATGGGGGGAGGACTTGCCACTTAAAGGAAGAGTTAGGGGACCATTTAGAAATTTCTAAAAGCTGAAATTTGCTGTTTGGTCCTCTAACTTTGAGTAAATTACACTCAGACCCCTCGTTCATCATTTCATCATTTTTTATTTTATTTTAGGGCATTACAAGAACAAACATTTATGATATAAGTTTCAAGTTGACTATGAAGCCTCATAAGCTCCACAAAAGAACATTCTGATGGATAAAATTTAGTTAAATGAATAAATCTCTTATTGTCAAAAGCAGAAAATGAATCTCTTGAATTTAAGTTAAGCTTGCTACAAAAAAAAAATAATTCAGTGTTCACCTTTGTAAATATATTGTTAATATCTTGAAATTATCTATCAATTACTTGATAAAATAACTCAACTTAAAAGTGATGCAAGTTTAAAACTATTTGAACTTTAAGCCTTGATTTTCCCGGTGTCATGAAAGCATCATTCATATTTAGAATATTAATATTTTGCTTCTCACAAAATAATGATATTTCATTTAAATTATGTCAACCATTAGCTTTTATGATTTATAATCTTTCCTTACATACTTTAACTAATGGGTTGGATTTTAAATTGATAAGGTTCATTTCAAATTGTGTTAGGGCAATAGAACTTGTTTAATTGTGTTAGTGGTTCAAGAGTTATTTATTTTATATATATATATATATATATATATATATATATATATATATATGAATAAATACAAAATTATTGTGGGAGCAATTTTCTCCACCTCCTTGGCTGTGGGTCCGTTATTGCTTGAGGACCTTTAAATTTTTGTATTATTGATTATAAAAAAATTTTAAATTTTATTTAGTATTTTTATTTCTTCTTCTACATCAATATTACTAAGAATTAATGAATAAATGAATTATTTGAGTTTCACAATTTTTTTTATCCTTTACAAATGATATTTTAGACATATAAATAATTTAACTTTAGTTAAATTCAAAATTATATTAAGTTATAGTATTTTTTTAACTTTTAAGACATGTTCATATATATTTTCATAATAAAATAAAATGTCATATAATTAATACATCTCTAAAGAAAAAATGAAATAATTTTTTTTTTACTTGGAGTGATTTTTATTTTTTTATACAATAAAAAACATTTTAAGTCAACTTGTCTGTTAATTAAGATTAAACTCACTTTTATATAATTTTAAGAACATATTCTTAATCGGCTTCATGTATTTAAAAAAAATTTACTTTTAAATTTTATAATGACATTGCAATAAAACTCGTATTCTTTTTATGCCTAAATTTATAAAAGAAAATAAAATACCAACTATCTTCAGCATTTGTTTTTCTCTTGTCTTTTCAACCTGACTGAGACAAACTCAACTTAACATAACCATACTTATTAGGATCCGGATCCCAGCCTTTTCGGCTGGGATCATTTTCTTCTTTTTTAGAAATATGAACCATCCAAAAATATTTAGATGGTTCAGATTTCATCTTCTTTTTTTTAAAAAAAACTTTTCTTGTCTTTTGCGCAAAGATCCCAGCCAAAAAAGGCTGGGATCCGTTTCCTACTTAGTAGGGTGTCAAACAAGGCTAGTATTTGATGTGCTAAGCCTTAACGAACAGGAGAAAAATTTTAACTTAGTTCTAACTCTAAAGATTACATAATTAAATGAGCTTTGATGAACTAACACATAAAAAGATAAAAAATAAAAAATAAAATTACATAAAAAACCTAAACTTAAACTATCAATTATTATTCTTAATAATTAGATAAAATTTTTATGCATAATAAAACATCATTAATTCATTATAGATTTATAAACTTAATTTTCACAAAGTGTAAAAGACAATAGCATAAAATTAAAATTAAAAAGATTAATCAAGTATCCTCCATAAGTATATTTGAATATTTAAAAAAAATAAAGTTTTAGTTTTAACTCATCCAAATAAAGATCTGACTGTGACTTCTTATTATTTATCACAAATTAACTCTCAAATAATACATATTCTTATATCATTTCAAGTATAATGACCCAAAAAAATTTAATTAACAAATTAATTAAATTACACTCAATTAAAAAAAACATAAATTAAAATATATAAAGATTAAAAAAATTAAAAAATTATATCAAATACATCAAAGTCTTACACTTGACTTTTCATTCTCCTTCCCACTTCAATACCACAATGTTTTTTTTAAAAAAAAATTAAAAGGGCCGACCCGACCCATAAATGAGCTAGATCAAAAATAACTCTTATTTTTTAGGATCTGTTTTCTTGACTATAAACCTGCTTCAAGATTAGGATTGGCCTGCTATACTCGACCCAAATTGACACCTATAATATTCATTAATTTAATTTATTAAAAAATTTTGAATAAATTTATAATATTTTTAAAAATATCATATTTTAAAATGAGATTTCATAAAATTTTATTTTCTTTTGTGATATTATTCTGACATATTATTATAAATTTATTTTAAATACTAAAAAAAAGTTTCATAACATACTATTTGAATGGCCCTCGGGCTTGATTGGTTAAGTTGGGCAGTTCGTGGAACTGGAATCATGAACTTTAGTTTGTGCCTCCACAGTCTCCAAAACTGATTTGGTATTTGATAGCCTCCAACTCACCAAAGTTGCATAGATTTTTCTGCTTTTCTTTTTCTTGTTTGGCTTGGTAAAAAAGACCACTTGCTAAAGCTTTTCTTCAAAAAGCACTTTTTTTATGTCACAATACTTTTCAACTACCTCCTTTCCAAAATGCCCATAATTGAACCCACCGACTTATTTCATCATTCATAATAAAACTTAAAAACTATTCTCAATCTTTAATTCTTAGTTGATTATCCAATTTTTAATTTTTTTCACTGAATGGTTAATAGAATTGTTATCCTAGCTAGGTACTTTAATTCATTGATGGAGTTTAGCTTCCTACATTAATATTTTATATTTTAAATATTGAAATAGTAATAATTTTTTTATAAATAATAAATTATTATTTAATATAAATTTAAGAATAAAAATATCTTAAATAACATATTAAAAACGAAAATATATGAAACAATTTTAATAATGTTATTGGGTGAAGATTCTTTTAGAATAAAGGCCATGTACACTTTAGAAATAAAAGAAAAAAGAAAAAGCAAATGAGAAGATAAGGATAAAGTTAGAAAAAGTTATTGAGCTTTTTCTTTTGGTTTCTCTGCTATGTTTGGTGGGACTCTCGCATTTATTCCAGTTTGTCCATACAAACGAGCACCAATAATAACTAAAATTCTTTTCCATTGATAATTTTTTTATCTCTTGTGGCACTTTCCATATTTGTACCCTCTTTTCTCAATATTTTTTTTAAAATTTATTCGATTTTGATTAAAATTAAACATGATTAAAATTAAATTTTATTTACCCTCTTTCCACATAAATGTTCTTTATTGATTGATTGAGTCTACCAAAAATTAAACTAAATTTATATAAAATTTTCACTTTAAAACACATTATTAAGCGATAAAACAAACAGATAATGAACATAGGTCACATGTGTGTTGACTCTTAAAGGCTATTGACTTACTATGCTATTCAAAATTTCTCACATTCCATCTAAATTGTAACAGTTAACCCAAACCAAATCACTCTGATTAATAGTTTGGTTTGATTTAACCAATGTAATGACTTAATTAGCACACCCTTAGGAGTTGTTTGTTTAGGCTTATCAGAGAAGGAGTTTTCTACTTCTCCTGTAAGAAGAATGACTTTTTTTGAAAGAGAAGTTATTTTATGTTTGGATACAATAATTTAGAAAGACTTTTGAAGTAAGATAAACAACTTTATAAATGAAGGTTTCTCTCTCTTCTTATTTTTTTCCTTATCAGCAAAATTTTAATTTTTCCTATAAGGAAGTTTTCTCTATTTTCATTAACTTATCCATTTTCTATAAGCCCAAACAAACAGGTATATTTTTATCTGAATGACTTATTTTTTGAAAATAAATAACTTATGCTCAAAATAAACCCAAACAAACTTACTATTACTATTATGAGTTTTATCCTTTCATTCTTTCCTTTTGTTATCTTCTCTTTTCTTTCCCATATAACTCTAAACATCTTTGCCATAACCAGTTTTCAATCAGGGAACTGGCATACCACAAGTGAAAATCGTGAACAAAAATCATAATCATCAAGGACTAACATTATTATATGAATATATACAGAATCTCCTAAAGGCAACAACAGGCTTCTGATGAAGACTGACTAGTTTTTTCTACGCCATTGGATTTTAGTCCAAGAATCTCCTTTCTTTTCTCTTCTCTCATTTTCATTTTCCTTGTCTCGCTTGTATGTACATCAAAGACATTTACAATAGATCCTCTAAAATCTGCCGCAAAAACCACCTGTTTACTCTTACTGGCTTCAAATGGCAGCTGAGGAAGCTACTCTATAACTGCTGTCCTAGGAATCCTGCTCCTGCATAGAGGTTGGTTAATTATACAACTCCTCTAGAAACCAGCAAGAAATTGTCGGCAGCATGAGGTTGCCCTGCTATAACCCCCATTTTCATTGCATTGTGACCCCATTGGGAATTTGATGTAGCTCAATGTAATTCTCAATTAGGTCAGCTCATGGAAGGTAAGAGACCGCGAAAAAGCTGCAGGGTTGGCTTGCAACACGGGGGATGCTTCAACCACATGATTCTTATCGTCTCCCTTGGATGGAAATGCCTTGAAAAGGCCTCCACCGTTGAGATAATTGGCCTTTTCATTCTTGATCCCTAGTGTTGACCATATAGAACTCTTTGCAGCTTCACTGGGATCATCGATTCTAAGAGTCTTGGGGATCAAGACACTATTTTCTGAATTTTTACTCTGTATATCAGGCTTTTCTTTCTGAGGGTTGACTGGAGTGAGGATGTTCCCATCCCTTGAGTGTTTCCCCAAGGTAGGTGAATTAGGGCCAGAGCCAGGGGCAGAGTGGTTCACAGAAGATTGTGGAGAAATACATGGTATATTCCAGGTACAACCCCAATATGTAGATGGGGGATAGAACGGCATTGGATAGCCTGACGGGCAGAATGCTGGAGGAGGCACAGGAGAATTCCACTGTGGTGAGTTCCATGGATTACGCCAAGGAGAACCTGGGAAGAATGCCAATTGAGGAGGAAAACCTTCATAACTTTTATCCACTGATTGTGAACCAGCACTGGCCCTCTTCTCCGATGAAGTTGAAGTTGAAGTTGTAACAGAAGCTCCAATTGAGTGATCATTGTCATTCTCGTCTCCACCATAAGAAACAGAGATATTCTGCTCAGGTACATGAAACCCATTTAGAACACCATTTTGTGTTTTCTCTGCAAGGTTCAGTACAGAAGCCATGGAATCACAAAGAGGAGAATCTGAGCCAAAGGTTAAGACAGTTGCTCCGTTTCCCAAAACAGCATTATGTAATCCATTGGCAGCATTGGCATTAGCTGTTAGAAGGGCCTCTGGGACCATTACGTGACGATAATGTGAGGTACAAGAGCTTTTGTTCTTGCGACGACCAGCACCTACAGGCACATTTCTCATGGTGCCTCCAGCAGTCCAGTATCTCTGACAGTTCTTACAGAAATGACGGGGCTGATTGACATTGTAATTGTTATAATAACAAAATTTGGTGTCCATACTATTGCATCGAGGGCATGGAAGTATCTTATCAGGTTTCTTTGGAGATTTTTCTTCTTGTGTACTTGTCTCAGTTTGTTCTCCAGACTTCAGTAAAGAAGTCTCTCTTTCAGCTGAGGCAGAGGGGGTCTTAGGGTTCTCAAAAATTCCTGAAGATGTTGTGGGAGATTTTAAATCTTCTGTGGTTTGATGTGAAGCACCATCATCTTGTTCTGAGGTGAGTTCTTTCCCTGATGGTTCCTAAAATAATAAACAAGAACTATATAAGTATTCATCATTTTAACAACAAAGCAGATTGCTCTGTTTATAAACTGCAAATATAGAATATTGATATATTATTCACATACCATATCTGAGAAAAACATATTACGACATAAAAAAAATAGATGTATTAAACAGCTCTTTTAATCATTTTATAAAGGACACAGATTTTATAAAAGCAAAACCATATTTCTTATATTTAATGAATCTAATTCAAAATATGCATTATCAAGTAAAATTAAAGCACAAAGAGTATTAGTGAAATCCCACCAGAGGTACAGGGGATAAAAAAAAGAAAAAAAAAAAAGAATAAGGATGCTAATATGATATTGCATAGTGGATAAACACTAGGTCCTTCAGCACAAACATCCCCTTTCTCAGGTCGAGGGATAATAATTCTTGAGATTAGACGTATAGAAATAGACAAAGCTTTCATGAAGAAACTAACAAGATCATAGTCATTGGATGACAAATAAAAACTAGAGAAAGTTCTGGAAAACAACTCTCATATATTAAACAACATTGAATGGCAAATAAAAAAACTTCAACCATAAATAAAAGGGGGAAAAAAAGAGAGAATGAAAGAAGTTCAAGATTATAAAATAGTTCGTCTATAGATACAATACAACCAAAAGATTCTATAAAATAAATTACGCTATGATGTCACAACGTTAGTGATCATTCGGACAAGTTTTATTTCAAAACAGAATAAGGAATCGAGTATGGACAAAATGTCAAACCAAAACAAAATTAGCTCCAATTGAAGTCCATGGCGTAAAAAGCAACTTGATTAGAGTTTGGTAAAGCAAGAAGTCCAATAAGAAATCTGTAAACCATCTAAATGGATACAGAACTTCTTGGACGCCAATAAGAAATTAACAAACGAAAGAAATTTGTTCTGTGTTGAAGTTGCAAATCAAGCAGATTAGGATGGAAAAATTCCAAATATGAATTAGTACGAGACTCCTGGAAGGTAAAACCATTATTAAAACTTGAATCAGGCCAAGTGAGCCCAACCCCAGAATATGACTCTAAAAGAGCCCCACAATTGACCTTTTACCACCACTCGAGAAAGGAATGAACAAATTTAGACAAAACTTGACAAACTCATCAACCATCTGTAACTATGTGAAACACTTCTCATGTTCTAATAGAATTCTCAATTGATACCTTGTCTAAAGCAATTTACCAAATTTGATTGAACCCATTAGCAATCGCAAGTTTCTGAAAAATGGGTTGCTTTTAGATTTGCAAAATACACTTGCTAGCTACAACAGATACTCGCATAGGGCATACCTTTTCCCTTTCAGAGCTATATTCAGACGAAGATGAAGGACGAGCATGGCAAGAGAAATCCTCAGGAGCGGGTTTAGAAAAGTCATCGGCGGAGACTCGGCGGTTGAGTGGCAGCGAAATCGTCCTCCCAAACAGCTTTATCGCCGAGTCCTTAACCTCCGACATTCCTGTATTATATATCATTGCTCAGGTTCAGAAAAATCAAGCTTTTTCTTTTCTCTCTCTTCTCTTACTCTATTTTCGCTCCGACTCTTTCTCTTTCTTGAAAAATGGGAAATGGGAAACATACAGATATATGCAGACGGTGTTTGTTTCTCTTTCTCTATTGTTCTTCTTCTGTGCGTTTGGATTGGTTGTTTGCGATTGGAATGAAAAAAAGAAACGGATAGGAAATAGCGATGGAGCAGTGAAGGAGAAATTAGAGAAGTGGGTGAAGCTGGTTGGGGGGGTTTTAACAAGGAGGGGATGCCACATGAGCGGGGGGAAATATTGTGAGCCACAAGTTCTTGTGGCCTATGAGATCTTTGCGTGCTGTTGGATTCCCCCACATTGCTTCGAAAGATAGTGCTCCTGTCTTACCCTTTTTCTTCCATGTCACTACTTTCTTTTTTCTTTTTTCTTAAAAATATTTTTAATTGTTTTATAATATTATATTCTAAAATAATATTTTATGAATCAGATGTCTTTTTAGTATATTTTTCTTTATAATTTTAAAATATTATCAAATAAACATAAAATATTATGATAATATCATTATCTTACAGTTAAAATTATATCATATGATATTTTTTATCAAATAACACAAAAAATAAAAAATATCATCTAACACAATTTTAATATTTTCATAGTACCTAACTTATTTTCCTTATTTAGGTACCCAAAAAAATACAATATCACATAAAATATTATTCTAAAATACTATTTTTTTCTACCTTTTTTATCAATTACTCGTCTTTGTTATTCAAAGAGTCCATTACTAATTATTTTATTATTATTTTGAAATTTTTTTGTATATATAATTTATTAATTTTGTAAATTAAGCCAAAAAAATACTTATACATATTAATTAAAATTTCAGTATGCATATGAATATTTCTTATTGCCTTATTCTAAATAGGAAATTGCTAATCTAGTGGCAAATCTATAAATTTTGTCAAGTGATATTATTTTCTCATATAATAATGATAATGGTAATAAATATTTAAAGAGAAAATAATATAAGTTAAATTATTATAAATATATCATTAAATAAAAAAAAGTTACATCAATGTTTCTAAAATCATCATCTACATGTCTTTAGATTTTGAAGTTATGCATTACAAACTCATTAGAATTAAGTAAATATTTCTCTATATGACAAACTAAATAATTATTGAAAAATTATTTATTTATTTAATTATGCAAATCAATATTTACATTAAAAAGCATCTTTCTAATCTTTCAATTGCTATAAATAGGATTAATGCTCACTTAAAAACTAATAATATATTTCTTTAAAAATATCACAAAGTCCATAAGTAAACAAGTAATTAGGTGAGGATACTATTATTATATATAAATAATATCAAAGAGAGAGTATTAGCAAACAAGACAGTGAAGTGACTTGCCAGTTGCCATCACTTGTATATGCCGTATCCGCCATTGTGCTGACTTTCTCGAGAAATTCAAATTTATGTCTTTTAAATTTTAATGAACGAAAAAAAAGTATATTCTTATTTTTAAAAAAATACAATAAATATGTTTATGGGACTAAGCTATTATCTTATTTTTTTATTTTTATTTTTTTAGTTTATTTGTTTTATTTATTTATTTTTTGAGATTAAGCTACCGACCTTCTATTTTTTTTTATTTTTTAAATTTTTTTAAAATATTTTAAAATATTTTTTTACTATTTATTTGTCAATTAAAAATTCTACAAAAAATATAAAAACATCTTTTAAATTAATTAAATTTTTTTTCTCATGTATTTTTTTTAAATTTTTTAAAATATTTTAAAATATTTTTACATATTTTTACTATTTATTTATAATTTTTTACTATTTATTTGTCAATTAAAAATTCTACAAAAAATATAAAAACATCTTAAAAAATTTTAAAAAAAATTTATGATATAAAAATTAATTAATTAATTTTAAAAAATAAAAAAATGTAAAAATTCGTGGGATACTTTTTTTAATCTAGGATTTTTTTTATTGTTTTTAAAATTTTTTTAAAATTTATAATTAGTTTATTATTAAGAGAGTAACCACCAAAAAAGGGACTGCATGATGGACTAAGGCTCTATTTATTTGCACTTATTTTAAGAATAAGTTATTTTTTTAAAAAAATAATACATTCTAATAAAAATATACTTATTTGTTTGAACTTATATAACAAAGATAAATTAATAAAAATTAAAAAAATTAAAAAATTAAAAAATTAAAAATTATAATTTCTCTTAATTTAAAATTTTATTTATTTAAAATAAATCAACATATATATATTTATCTCAGGACATTAATTTTATATCTTATATTAATTATATATAAATTTAAATAATTTAATTTTTATTTAAAAATTAAATTAACGTTAATGTATATTAAAATACTAATATTATAATATTGTATCTACAAATATTTCAATTGCCATATAAACACGTGTAGGTGGGCCCATGGCGACAGCTTTGACAGCTAAGCAAACTTTTGCACTTGCCTCCCCTGCCACTTAACATCGTCGGGGCCCACCAACAAAAAGCGTAGAGAAAAGGCCACTCAGTCTGAAAACTGCCGTTCGTTTCTACCCAAGGAAATGTCGCCACGTGTCCTCCAGCGGAGAACTTGGTAGTTTCCGAATATTTGAGGGGCAATCTTAGAAGAGGAAAGAATCTTTTTCTTGTGGCTGTCCTTTGCTGAATTAGAAAGTGCCATTCTCCTGTGGTTGACACGTGTCGGCTGCATAGATGGGGATAAGACCGGACCATATCTAGTTAGGTCGTCTTTGATTATTTTAATGAGCATTTAATACCATCTTGTTATTTTTTAATGAAATTATTTAGTGCATAAAGTTACCACATGGCCTTTCTTTTGTCAGCACGTGAAAGGATTAGGAACTTCGAGAAAAAGCCAAAACCTAAAATTATTTATTTATTCAATCTACAAATGGATAGGGAGAATCTATAATAAAATTATAAAATAATAAAATAATAAGAAGTTAAAATAATATTTAATTAAATAATAAAAATTTTAGATGATATGATTATATTTTATATATGGATCTCATTTGTAAGATTTATTTTTGGGAAGCACTGCCTATAGTTACAATTTATGATTGTAAGGAAAAGTTTTTTTAATATTTTTTATTTTATAAGATCAATTAATTATATGTTTATATGATATATTTTTATTAGAATTTTTTGAGATGTTTTTATATTTTTTTAAAACTTTTTAAGTTACAAATGAATAATAAACAAATTATGAATGAATAGTAAAAGAATATAAAAAATTTAAAAAAAATTTAAAAACATCTTAGAAAATTTTTAAAAAAATTCATAAGATAGAAAGTAGTTAATTAATTTTAAAAAATATAAAAATAAAAAAATAAAAAAAAGAAGGGGCGGTAGCCCCTCTCTTTATTTTTTATATTAATTAATTAATATTTATATTATATAATTTTTTAAATTTTTTTATAGATAAAAGTACTAAAAAAATTATAAATAAATAATTTTAAAAAATATAAATATTTTAAAAAATTCTTAAAAAATTATGACATATATAATAATAATAATTAATTAACGTTAAAATATAAAAAAATTAAAACTAAATACTAAAAAATCAAAATATTATGGTACACTATTGTTTTAAAATGAGACACTAACATAATATTTAATATATATATATATATAACCTACTATATTTAATTTTATACACTTGATCCGTCCTTGGATATATTCAGTCTATTACTTTATTTATGGAACTAATTATAATATAATAGAGATTCCTCATATCTTAGTTTAGTCCTCACTTTTGTATTTTTGTGAATCTAGTTAATAAATAATATAATAAACTCAATCTTCACAATAATTTTTCTTTTTTAATATTCTTTTGTATAATATTTTAAATTATATTTAAATTTATTTGCCTCAATTCATGCTTTTTATAGCTTAAAGAATTTTGATATATAATTCAATTTTTAAACAAAAGATTTATTTTAATGAGGGAGGAGCAAAAATCAGATCAAAACAAGTTTGGATTGAACTCAACCAATCCTAATAATAAAAAGCATCACATAAATTTAAGCATGAGCTAACTTTAAAAGCTACTTTTTTTTTTAAAAAAAACTCCTTTTAAAATTCTTTGTTTCTAGATAAAAGTAATTTTGAGTGAAAGAGAAATAAATTTTAAGGAACAAAATTATCCTGACACAATTAACATATTTTTATTCATATTCATTTCATGTATAATTTTCTCTTTTTTTTTATACTTTTAATAAAATTATAATAATAAATTTTATTTTGAAATTTATTTATAAAAATAAAAATAAGAATAAGAATTCTTAATAATATTTTATAATTTTAAATTTAATTTCAACAAAACAATTAATTTTTAAAATTTAAACACAATATAAAAAATATTTTTACATATTCTTTTTAATAATTTTACGTATAAAAAAATACTTTTATATTTTTATATTTAAATATAATAAATTTATTTTTTTAATACATAATTACATTCAAATATTAAATACTTACGTTTTATAAAATTAACTTTTAAAGTACATATTAAAAAATATAAACTCATCTAAATACCATTAATTGAGATAAAACTTCTAATCCTAATTGTCAATTCTAGCCGACCAAGAGGATAACATGGTAAAAAAACCTGCATGGATTGGCTATACTCACAAGTGGGTTGGCAAAAGAAAATTAGAAAGAAAATATTAAGATTCAAAGCCCAAACTAACCTAATTAAACTAAACTTATCAATCTAAATAAAATTGATCGGTTTGATTAGTTTAAATTTTTATATAGGTTAAATTGTGTTGAAGTTTTTTAATAAATATTAGTTGGGTTGGGTTTAAGTTAGTAAAAATAATAAACTAATTTAACCCAACCCAATTCAATTATTTATTATTATTATTTAAATAAATATTATATAATATATTATATATGAAATACATAACATAAAATTACAATTTAAAAGATTAAACATCATTTCATATATTATATATAAAATATATCCCATAAAATTATAATTTATGACTAATATAAATTTATTTTTTTTGTTGTTAATATAAGTAATTAAACGAATTCATTAGATAAATTTTTAAAGTTTACAAGAAAGAATTTTTTTATCAAATAGCCATTTAGTATTTTTTTTTAGTGAACTAATTGATGTTTCTTTTTGGTACAATATATAGTAAATAATTAGTTTGCTATTGAATATTTATTAATGTTATTGTAGTTGAGATTTATATTGTCGTATATTTTTTTATTTTTTTTAAAAATATAAACTTATTCATATTTGTTTTTACTATTAAAAATTTTGTAATATTTTTATTTTAAGAATTTTTAAATAATTTTGTCTCAAAGAGAAACCAACCCAATTCAAATTGAATTTTCATGGATTATATTAGTCGGGTCATAAATGTTGTGATTTGGATTCATTTGAGTTATAGAGTATAAAAAAATTATTAAGTTGGGTTTAGATTGAATCTAAACCCAGACTAATCCAGCCCATGAACACTTATAGAAAATATATTTTCAACAATGGTGGTATTTAGATGAGTTTGTATTTTTTACCATTTATTTTAAATAAAAGTGCTAATTAAAAAAATACGTATTTGATGTTTGAATGTAATTACCTAAAAGTAATTTTACTGACAAAATCATATTTATTACATTTAGATATAAAAATATAAAAATAATTTTGTACTGGTAAAATTATTAAAATAGATATGTAAAAGTATTTTTGATATTGTGTTTAGATAAAAAGATAATTTATCATAACTTTTAAAATTATTTGTTAAAAGAACTAAATTTAAAATTATAAAATATTATTAAGAATTATTAATTTTATTTTTTTATAAATATAAATTATAAAATTTGTATTATAATTATAAAAAATTAAAAAAAATTATATATGAGATAAACATGAATAACAATTGGTTGACAATACAAGGAATATTATTGTCCGTAAAAATTTATCCATTCCACTTTTTTTCAAAAACAAAAAAAAAATTACTTATTGCTTCTCAAATTTTTTTTCTCAAAAAACACTTTTAGCCTTGTAACTGTTATCAAGTACACTTTGTCGAAAAAACACTTTTTTTATTGAAAAAATGAGGGCCAAAAACTATTCCCCAAAAAGGCCTATTGTCTTATGTTGAACGAGAATTTAAAAAAATATAAATATAATTTATATCAAT
>JASKGM010085939.1:0-14017 GCA_034509205.1 Ceratonia siliqua | reverse complement strand
ATAAATTAAAATACATTAAAGCACAAACAATTTAGGGTAATCGTCCTTAGGGATGGACGTTGTAGGGTGCCTAACACCTTCCCTACGCGTAATTAGACTCTCGAACCTTTCCTCTGGTTTCAAGAGCCAGTTTTCCTTCCTTATTTTTTAGGATCCCAATTATCCTTCTAATTAATTGGTGGCGACTCCATTTTCTCTGTGTTTTCTCTCACGCGCCCCGAAGTCATAAAGCGATGGCTTTTTCTCCGGCCGTCATGCTGTGACACATCCAGAGTCCATCTTGAGTCCATGTCTACATGTGACCAGATTTACAGGTCATCTAATAATCAACATGGCACTTAAATGGATAGCCCACACATTGGGGACATGGTAGCTCACAAAGATGGCCAAAACACCAACGTTAATCCCTGATCAGTAACAGAATGCAATGCCCAACAAAACTAAAGGCCTCAATGTCACCTGAAACATCTGGATTCTTATGAGGTGGAATTACCTCATTTAATGAATCAAGTCTGCCAGTCTTAATCCAACAAAGTTCTGTACCCACTTTCTTCTCATTTGTCTTACATCCGATTTAGTTTTCCACATCAGGTGCTCCTCGCCAGCTTTTTTTACCATGATGAGCCTAGACATTTTAGAGAAGCTTTAAGACACCCACATTGGTGTGAAGCCATGAAAAATGAGATTGAAGCCCTTAAGCAAAATGATACTTGGACCCTCGAGGAAGTACCACTAGGAAAGAAGCCCATATATTCAAAATGGCTATACAAAACCAAGTATAAACCAGATGGTAAAATAGATAGATACAAAGCTAGATTAGTTGCAAGATGATTCTCTCAAGTTGAAGGTGTGGATTTTCATGAGACATTTGCTCATGTTGCTAAACTTGTTATTGTAAGATGTCTTTTGACAGTGACAGCTAAACATGCTTGGGAAATACATCAGCTTGATGTGAACAATGCCTTTTTACATGGTGACCTCAGTAAGGAGGTTTATATGTAGATTCCCCAAGGTTTTAGCAAGGAAGGAGACACAAGGGCATGTAGGTTGAGAAAGTCCCTTTGCTTAACATTGATTTTTGTCAATTTAAGGTTGACCATTCACTTTTCTTGTATTAGAATCAATAGGTTTTTGTTGCAGCATTGATTTATGTTGATGATGTTATTCTTGCTAGGAATGACAATAATCAAATTCAAAGACTGAAGTTTTATTTGGACAAACAACTCAGTATCAAGGATCTTGGCCCCTTAAAATGCTTCCTTGGCATAAAGGTTACTAGATCAACACATGGCATAGTTCTAAGTTAACGCAAATATGCCTTAGATATATTAGAGGAAGCTAGGATGCAAGCTTGTCATCCATGCAAGTCTCCCATAGAGCAGAATCACAGACTGTAAGCAGATGTTGAAAGTTCTAATATCGACCTTGGGCAATATAGACGACTTGTAAGGCATTTATTGTATCTCACTGCCATTAAACTGGATATCACTTATGCCATCAACGTGCTCAGTCAGTTTGTGACCTCACCTAGACAGGAACACATGGCTGCTGCAGAACGTGTTCTGAGATATCTAAAAATAGCACCAGGCCAAGGCATCTTTCTCCCAGCAATAGGTGACCTAACACTTCAAGCTTATTGTGATGCATATTGGGGAGGTTATCCCATGACATGGCGATCTTGTACATGATACTTTATCATTTTGGGAGGTTTGTTCATCTCTTGGCGAACAAAGAAACAATCTGTAGTTGCTCATTCATTAGCAGAAGTAGAATACAGGGCCATGATTGCTACCACCAGTGAAATACTATGGCTTCGCTGGCTTCTACAGGATTTACAGGTTGGCCAAACAAACCCCACTACGTTGTTATGTGACAATTAAGCTGCCCTTCACATTGCAGCAAATCCAATTTTCATGAGAGGACAACGCATGTTGAGATGGATTGTTATTTTGTTAGGGAAAGGGTTCGGTCTAATGACATAGCTCCCACCAAGGTTTAAACGGGTGAGCAACTTGCAAATGTCTTCACTAAAGTGTTGAGCCAGGATAAGTTCCAAACATTGATTAGCAAGTTGGGTGTTATGGATCTCCATATGTTAACTTGAAGGGGAGTGAAAGATTGACTCATATTTCTTGCCACGTCCTCTCTTTCACATGACCAAGCAACGGTTACTTTCCTAAAGCTGCCCTACATGAGTTTTACAAGTCTATTCTCAAAGTCTATATGTACGAAAAGGTCTTGGCCATTCATCCTCTAGTTGTTACTTGGTCTCTGCCACTTTCCTTGTTGACTTATGCCTATCTCTGTGATATAGAAAGTAGTACATCATATAGCTTCTATGTAGTAAATATGTTCTTGTTTGTTCTGTTCTTGAGCTAAGCATGGTGTGCTTGCTTTTGTCTGCATATAAGTTCTTGTAATTGCTTTGAGAATATATACACAACCAATTTTCTCTTACAAAGTTTTCATACCCTAAAAGCTCTAAAGCCAATATACGATAATCTCATTTTGTTTTATTGCAATCTCCCTTAAGAGTTGTACCATTTTAACAAGGCTTTTAAAACTTCTTCCAAGTTTTATTTCCATTATTTATCATCATTATAGGATGAACTGATGATATAATAATTCAGACTCATGACAAAAACATTTAGAAATAAAGGATGAATTCATAACCATTTGCTTTTGGGAAATAGAACCATGTTTGCTAATACTATTAGGAACAAAGTAGATGTTGTAGTCACAGACTCAGGATTAAATCCCTTCCAATATGATTGGATGTTCACAAACTTAGCAGAATATAAAACAGAGACAAGAAACCACACCTAAATCTATCACAAACATCCATGGCTAAACATTTCAAAACGTTATAACCATGAATGGTAGAAAATACAAGCAATGATGCATAACGCTACAAATTATAACAATTTATTTTTTTTAGTGGATTATAGGTCCACTAACCAGCTCCATGGAGATGCCAACAATCTCCAATACCTTTTGTTGTATGTCACATTTTTAAATTCTCGGCAACCTTGTGTGGTGGAGATGGGAATCACAACAATGAGAATGGGTATGGACGTATGGTGGTGAGAAGAAGAAAATAGTGAAAGATTTGGGGAAATGGTGGCAGGGCTTTGCTTCATGTGGGTCGTGAGAAGGAAATGGAGGATTTAGGGAATTTGGGGATATTAGAGGAATAATGAGTTGGAAAATATTTTGTTAATGTGTAAAATAATTATGTTGATGGCTAATGGCCATGTCAGCAAAGTTAACTAACACATCCATTAACTGAGGTTAGATGGAGGAGCTAAATTGAAACTTTGATGAAATTATAAGGATAAAATTGTTCAAATTGAAATGAGGAGGACCAAATTAAAACTTCAAGTATATTGGGGATCAAAAGTGTCATTAAGCCAAAAAAATATTAACAATTACAACTCACCTTTAAGCATGTCTTATTTATAAAATGCTTATAAAGTACTTTTTACATATATTTATTTATTAATAATTTAATAAAAAATAACAAATTATATAAGTAATTTTTTATAATAAAATATTATATGAGAGAATGTGTAAAAAAATAATTTTTTTTTGCTATCATAAAATTTTTATGGCTATTAATGCCACATATTATATTTTATCTATTAACCTGACATATAAAGTGACAATTGATTCTTACAACACAATTAAATACACAGTCTCACATTGATTACCTAATCAAGTAATATTGAATTCTCAAGTATCTTTCAATAAATGACTGAATACCTATTCTGACAACTAAATACCTAATCAAGTAATATTGAATACTAACAAAACCATAACTAATTATTCAAGTTATAAGTTAACATAATTTACTCTTGCTATTAATTCACACTCCATCCAATAACTAGAAAATGGTCTATCATTATGACACACCATAACCCACTAATTTTTCACAGTATCGAAGAATTTAGCATAAAAAAATTAAATCAAGTGGTGTGAAAATAACTCTATTCTTAATTGAAAAAAAGGTTAAAGTATACTTTCAGTTCCTTACATTTGTACCAAGTTCCAATTTTTTTCCACAAATTTTATTTAGTTCAATTAAGTCCTATATGTTTTAAAATCGATTCAATTTCTTTCTAATAAATAACTCCCACTAAAAATTTCATTTGAAAAATTAATTTTGTGGTCATTAAGGATTGAAGGAAGAAGATGGTGGAGAAAAAGGTTACTTTCAAAAGTTTGTTTTCTCAAATACAAATTTAGTTGGCCACATAAGAAATACATAAATACTTTTTTGTTACTGTTTTGGACGAAACTAATAATTAAGAAAATATTGAATCATTTTAAAACATGTATTACTTAATTGACCCTAATCAAAGTTGTGAAATGACATGAAGTCTCATTGCAAACTAGCAAAGAACACCTTAACCATTAAAAAGAACACATAACAAAAAACACTACTTGTATATCAGCATAACATTGATTTTTTGATGCTACTGTGACGTTTTGGTACTATTGTGAACAGGGACACATTGAGTGTGATTATATAAAGACAAAGCCAACATTATTGGTGACACAGAAAGAAATAGTCAATTTGCTAGAGAATCCAAGCAAGTAAGATCAGAGCTGCAAAAGTAATAGAATGAGCAACGAAGAGCTGGTCTGTGTCATTGGTGCTTTTAGTTTCATTGCTTCATGGCTCATCAAGTTTCTTCTTCATTGTGGTTACTGATGATGCCTGTGTTAAGGTCAGGTTGAATGTAGACCGGTGAACACAGATTAGGTCGAGAATGGATCCTGCAAGAGAAGGATGAACATGAGCTAAAAATCGAGTTTGGGATACTCAAACTCTGATACTCAAGTTAATTCGATCCAAGCTATAAAGGTAATAAATGCAAAGGGGTGTCAAAAGTGAATTCATATATGGGAGTGGGGTATTTATAGGTGGGATAAAGTGTAGCTTTGTCACTGTGGCTTGATGGATCCTTAGGCTATTTGTAGTTGGGCTACTCTTTGGGGCCTGAGATTCGGTTATGGACATTTACATTGTCAAAGTCTATTCATGAAAATATAACATAAACACAATTGCACGTTATTGAGACAAGTAATAAAGAGTGAAAGAGTATCGTTCCCAAGAAGAACTGTTACCCAGTTGTTAATTACTAAATTTTCCCAATTTTAATCAAACTAACACCAAAATTGATTGAGCGAAGTAAAGAAATTTAATTGTAAGCTAACAATCGACTAGAGATGAAATTCACTAATTTGAAAAGCCTGCGACTACAATTTTCCTCCACACTTCATCAGTTTTAATTCTCTCCCCAATTCTCTCAGTTGTTTATTTCACTTGCTAGTCAGGGTTCCAAATTACCCAATTATCTCTCCCAAGAATGAGTGGAAATACCCTTAATTAGAATCACCCTATATTCCTATAAGTAATCTCTAACCTAGGGTTTCATTTAGTTAAATTCCCTTTTGTTGACTGTATGTGTTGTGCAGATATATTCCTATTGATAAGTGCATATTTTGCCATGTTTTTCTGTTGAATTCTCTTGCATTTGATTTCTTTGTTCTTGAGTTTCTTGTGTTCTTAGACTTGTTTTGTGTTTTTTAGATATTTTTGAGGTGAAAATCAATTATGAGGATGAAGTAATTAAAGTTAGGTAAGCTTTGGAACAATTTGGACGCAAATCTGAGTGGAAAAGAGCTCAAAACGCTTATTTTCGGTTCTAAGTTAGAAGTTTGGGAGCCTAGGAGCATAAAAAATGAAGAAAAATCCCTTTGTACCTAAGAGGTTGGAGCCTAGGCGCCTGTGTGATAATTTCCCCCAAATTTTCTAGGGTTGGGCACCTAGGCGCGCACATCGCAAAGCCTAAGCACCCGCATGCGTCTTTAAATTTAAAAACATATTTCCCACTTCAAAAACACAAGTTGGCTTGAGAGAAACCTTAGAATAGAGGAGCAGGAGAAAAAGAAGGTTGAAGGGAGTGGATTTAATGAAGATTCATCTGCGTGGAGTTCTTTAAAGAGTTTTCTCTTCATCTTTTCTCCATTCCCTTTGTATCTTTTGTTGTTTTCATGGATATGGATGATGTAATGGATGTTTTTCTGATGGTTGACTAAATCCCTTGGTTGAGGATGAGCTCAATGCTTTAAACACAACTTTGTGATTTATCCTTTGATAATATCTTCCAACTCTTCTTGAATAATTGTTTATATTCTTCTACTTGATTTGTTCATGATTGTTGCTTGGTTTTGTTTAGGAGGCCTACTAAATGAGCTAAGGAATCATCTAATGCTAGAATAGGGGATTTAAATATGTAATTGTTTGATTCTCTTGTTCATGATAGCAATTTGTGGTTATGGGGATGTCTATATCTTGATAACTATGATGTAGAACATAACATAGGTTAAATAATCTAAGCGTTTGAGATATTGCTTAGATTAACTTGTTTTTCTCACCTTAATGCTTGCATTGAATTAAACCTAGAGAGCTCGTTCTAGGTTGTTCATTGAATAAGGAGTAAGCTAGGAGCATTCTTCTATTTACCGACAAACTAAGGAAAAATTGGGGTAACAGTGCACCTCCTACTATTTACGGTTAGTAGTCAAGATAGAAAGTTGAAAATACTGTCAAGTTTATGATCATAATGAATGATTATCTATGATCATTTACCATTGTCCAATGGTAAAGAGTGAACCCTTAGCTAAGTCTCTCACTTTATTATCATTTTTGGTTGTTTTGTTTATTTTTGGTTATTTATTTTATTTCTTATTTTATGTTTTAGTTTTTGATTCTTTAATTTTATTCGTAACTTATCAATTAAACCCAATCTTCTACGAGAGAATGACCCTTACTCATAAAATCAAAATCATCATCATTATACCGCAAGGATTTATTTGTGTGTTCTCATATGGGAAACCATTTGGGAACACACCACCTATCTTACAAAAACTCATTACTTCCACCAAGTGATCACACATCCATCTATACAAGGCAAAACCTTAAATCCCTTTTCCAAAGCACATAGAATTTCCTAATTCAATCTAATAAATGGCTAATTAATTATAAGCAATAAACGCATAATATAAGAATCAATTGAAGATAATCACTAAGATTTATTGAAAATCAAACTAATTGGGATTACATGTGGGTTCTAAATTGTAATCCTAGAATAAAAGATATGCTCCATCACTGGAGTTGGAAATACCATATTCAAGATGAAAGAAAACATTAGAAAATTCTCAAAAGAAGAAGACAAAATTTTAAGAATTAAAACTATTGAAGTCCGATAGTTTCTTTATCTTTGAATGTTCCTCCATAGACTCTTCTCTTAAGCTCCACAGTTAGATTATTTCTCTCTTTGTCAAAAGGTCAATTTTTGATAGATTTTTAGGCATTTAAGTGACTTTGTCATGTGGGGGTGTGACTTTAGGGTGCCAAAGACGTGGCTTGAAGGGCTAGAGCATTCCTAAAAATTAGATGTTGGAGCCGTGGTGCCAGCCTAGGGTGCATATGGGTGTCGCGGTGCTGAGCTATATTACTTAGCTGATTAGATGCAGCAGGTTATGGGTGTTACGGCACTGAGTAGTAGGTATCACGACACCCTGCTCTCTGACTTGGCTTTGCATGCTGCTTCTGGGCACTGCAACTCTCTGCTTACTAGAATTTAGCCCACAAATGCTCTATTTGCTCCCTACTTTTCTGCTACCTTGTCTTGCATGAAAAACACTGAGAAAATCCAATCACTTGCTCATAATATGATAAAAACAAGGCTCAAATCAACTGCTTGGAGGCCTAAATATAGCAAAAAATTCACAATTAAAAAGGCCATTGTTCACAACTCAGGTCAATGGCCCTTCATAGCTTCACAAAGCACACTCATTTGATGAAAGAATTGGGCATTTGGGTATGGATTTGGGAGGTTGAACTTATAAGATCTACCAATAGGAGATAAAAATGGTGACTAGTGACTAAGTAGCATTTTGAATAATCCATTTGTTTTGGTTTACTACTCATGCAGATGATCTAAAAAAGGTTGACCACTTGCTTACACTTATGGTACAAAGGAGAGATTGTATCTGGTAAAGGCAAATCTCCTATAAGAAGGTACAATTGACTCTGTTGTTGAGGGGTGTGAAGGTGTCTTTCATACTGCATCTCTTTATTTCTATAATGTGAAAGACCCTCAGGTTCATCCCATTCAAAATTTGTTGATAGATAGTTAAATGTGGTCTTGCAGTTAACCATTCTATTTTCTATACTTTGATATGTTTTATGACTCTTTATTATGTTTTTTATTATCTATTTGTCTTTCTTTTTTGGAATGGGGAGGGGATGTAGGGTGGAAGAAGCATCGCAATGATGCCTTCTGTAACCCAATTCTAAATCAGAAGATAAAAATGTCTCAACTGCCCTTTAATACTAGAACAAGTGATTTAGTATTACATTTCTTCTAATAAGTAGACAATTGATTTTCCAAATAAAGACTGTCATATTGACTTTCCCCCAAAGCTTGCCCTATCTGCTTCCCTTGGAAAATAATAACACTGGCCTAATTAATTTATTCAAGTAGTTATTTATGTGTTCTAGTACTGGCAATTTATTAACTTTCTCATTTGCTTATTGGGAAAATTCTAGGAGGTTTTATGCAAATTATACTTCAAAGATAGAATGCCATACCTTTGACTGCCTCTTACCTATTATATATATGGTTAATTGGCCAGATAATTTAAGAAAAGCATAAGGGCACTGGCTTTCCTTCACCCTTTTAATTTTCAACAATGACTTTTATGCTTGTATTGATTGTAAAAGTAAAGAGATGGGTTTAGCTTAGGCTTTTACTTGTCACACTTAGAACCATCTTGGAAAACCTTATACTTATTTGAATTGATTTTCCTTATAGTTATTAAAGTGCATTCTGGAATCTCTTAAGCATTATGGGTAGCTAGAGGAAGCTTAAAGTCTTGAGTATTTTAGCATGAGACGCTTTGGAATTTTTCAAAAATCTACCAGTCATGGATAGAAATTACCATTTTTTTCTTTTCAATTAATAATAGTATGCCTTGATTGCTAGCTTTTATCAGTTTCTTTCCTCATTTCGAGCTGAATTTATTGATCCGATCCAGCAGTGAAGGGAACTCTTAATGTTCTTACATCATGTGCAAAATTGCCATGAGTGAAACGAGTTGTTTTAACATCTTCTATTGCTACAGTTGCATATAATGAAAAGCCTCCAACTCCTGAAGTAGTAGTTGATCAGACATGGTTTTCAAATCCTGAACTCTGTAGGGAATCAAAGGTGTGAGCTCTATTTACTTTTATGCTTGTTCAAAAGGAAATTTGGAGCTAATGTAGGTTGAATATATAAAAAAAAAAAATCTTTTTTTTGCCCAAATTTGATCACGATGAAATTAGAAACATAAGGTATTAAATCAATGTGTTAAATCTGAGGCTTGGCTGGGTAGAAAAGCAATAGTAGAGCTCACTTCCAAAATATGCCACTCCATTGATAAATCAATATTTGTCATAGTATTTTGTGATATTTTTAGTTTTTTTTATATTTTTTATTTTAGAATTATGGTACTTTGAAGTTCTTTTTGTATATTTGTAAGAAGTGCCAAAGGAAAGTTTGAAATGTTTTATTTCTAAAAAAAATAAAATAAAAAAAAGCAAATTTCCTCTATTAATTTCCTTCCTCCACCAGGATTGCTAACTTCCTTCTTCTCTACGAAGAAATTCCTTCTTCCATTAAACTCCTTTCCCCACAAGGATTCTTCTCCCTTTTCTCTCTATAAAATCTTCTTCTTCTCCTCCCCTTTAGGATAATCTCTCACCTTTTTTTTTTTTTATAGAAATAAGACACTTCAACCTTTCCTATGGCACTTCCTTCAAATACACAAAAAGAATCTCAAAATAATATAATTCTAAAAAAAATAATTAAAAATATCACAAAATACTAGGACAAATATTGATTTATTAAATTTCTTCAAACATAGATTTTTCTAGTCCTCAAGTAAAATAAAAAGAAAAAGAAGAATTAAATTTTAAAAATAAACCTAAAAATAAACTTGAATCAACAAAACTTCCATGCCTTAATTCTCAATATGACTAATATTTAAATATTTTATACAAAATTATTTTTAAGATATTGTCACAATAAAGTTCATTATTCAGATCAAATGCATATCACACATCCATATTCCAATACCAAAAATATATCCACATTGATTTCTCCCCAACCTTATGTCAAAAATCTCAATTGACTTCGACTCTAAATCTCACAGATTCACTCATTAAAGTACACTAACCCTAATTTTAAAACACTCATCAATCATATACGAATAGAAGTTATGTAAACAAGAAATAGTAAATATAAATTCGCATATGAATATGCATTTAATCAATAATATGTTTACAAAATAGATTTTATGAAAGAAATCAAATATTAAGATTTTAAAGATATCACATTACATATATCATATTTTAATCAAACTCCCCAAGCAAGAAATATCAAGTATGTGCTTATGAATAAATGAAGATTAAAAGAAACTTGACTCATGGAATTACCAGAGCATCACTTGTACCATAATTCTTTTCTTTTCAAATTTTGTAATGGAAACTTTCACATCCTTGAAGAAGTTGGAATCTCTTTTATCTTTTTTTTTTCCTTTTTTTCTTATATATATATATATGTATATTTTTTTTCCTTCTCTTTTTTTTCTTTAATACTTTGAAGAGACAAAAAAGTGGCTTTGCTCTAGAGAATTTGATAACATTCCTACATAACTTTTAATCACAAGAATTCAATTATGAGATAGAGTATAAGGATAGACACATATTCAAATTTCCTACTCAAGTGATTTAACTAAAATAATGAAAATAAACAACATGAATCTCTAATTGATGTATAAAATCCTAACATTTAATACAAAACCTATAGAGGCCTAACAATTAGGATCAATAATGAAGAGTGTTTAAAGAATAGAAAGAAACTAACTCTCATAATAAAATGCTTAAGGACCAAAAAACTCACAAGGTAGTCTCAACTAGTTGATTCTTAATTATCAAATTTAAGTTAACCTCAATTTCAACTTTAAGAGCACGGTTTAAGGAATATGAACATTCATGAACCCTTATGACAAGCTTTGAAAGTGCTGAAGAAAATAAACACAGTGTGTATAAAAGACTTAATCACTCACCAAAAAGCAAAATAAAGCATGATTTGTTTTCCAAAAAGTTTTTACCCGTGCTCTTTTCTTCTGAAGTAGGAAGGAAAGCTGAAGTAGTTGATAGGTTCTGTAAGCCGATTATGACAAGGTATATGGGTACCTCAAAGTGTGAAGCACTTATGATAAATAGTCAAGGAGACAATAACAAGGCTAGTAAGAATGAGCGTCACACCTAAGTTAGTTATAACCCCATAACCTTAAAAGCATCTTGGAAGTTATTTGGAGAAGAGGAGAGTTGATGATTGGGCAAGGACTATAAGGTACCAATGCTAAGGATGAATCAGTGATATAGGGAGATGGATACTTGAAGGAGGTTGAGGACAATGGTAGGATGTTGTAAGATCAGAGAAGGAGGTAACTTAGAGTATATTTGAAATAACATAAAAGGAACAACATAACGTGCTTAAAAGGAAAGGAAAAAACCTCGAAAGTTTAGATAGGAGGATGTGAATTTGAGAAGCAACCATGTTGCCACAAAAGGATATTAAGTTATGAAGCTATGCAAGAAGACCCGATCTTATGATAGGGATCACACCAATGGCCATGGGGTGAAACCAAACGGAGTTAAGGCAGTGCTAGGTGAAAGCTAAGGGCTAAAGAGTTTAAAGAAGAGAATTTAGTGACAGCGCTATGACACACAATCCTGGAACTCGTAGGAATGCATTGACTGGGTAAAGGAGTTGGTTGCCAGGAGAGCCAATCAATAAATGTTTTAACAAGGTGTCATGGGTTTGAACCTGGGAATGTCCATTATTGTGACAAATAATAATAAGCGTGCTATTGTACTGTAAACACATTAATTAGGTGCACTATTGCGGGTTTACTCAATCGGTGCATTCATGCGGGTCACAAGATCTTGTATCACAGTGCTTTTAGTGCATGGTTGAAAGAAGATTGAGGAGTGGTAAGGCTAAGGGATGCCCCACATGAAGCAAACCCATAGGAAGCTCTAGCGTATTCGAGGACAAATTGTTTTTAAGGGGGAGAAATTGGAACACCTTAAAGTCCTAAGAGTTCATTTGAAAATTTTAAACCATTTAGTTATAATATGTCAATATGCATTGGGGCCAATACATAAAGTTTTGGGACAAAACAATGTCATGAGCATGTTAAGAGTGGAATGAAGAAGCTTGGGGTGAAATTTCAAGACAATATGAGCTATATTTGTAGGTGTAGTTGACCACGCCATACCTTGTGGTCAATCAAACCTTTCTGGCATCTATAAATAGAAGGTCGTCCAAGGTTTCACGAAAATAAGTGAGAAAGAGTCTAAAAGTTGTTAGGTTAAGGCACAAAAATGATTATTTAAATATATTCAACCTACATTTGCTTCAAATTTCCTTTTGAGCAAGTTTAAAAGAAAATATAGCTCACCTTTGATTCCCTATAGAGTTTAGGATTTGAAAACCATGTCTCATCATACCACTTCAGGAGTTCAAGGCTCTTCATCAATGGCGGATCTTCTTGTAAACAGGAGGGTGAAGCCCCCCTAAATTTTTTTTTATATGAATATACTTTTTAAAAAATTATTTTGCCCCCCTAAAATTTGTGTAAACAAATTTTTAAAAAATTATTTGTCCTCCCAAAAAAAATTTGCTATGTAACTAATGTTTTAAAAATTTTATTTGCTATATAATTTTTTTAAATATATCTATAGTTAAAAGTGAAGGTGTAAGAGATGTGTAACAAATACAACTTACAAATACTATTTTTTTTAATTTTGTAATGAGAGAAAAAAACTAAAATAGAATAATAATTTGAGTTAGTTGTAGGCTTGTAGTCCTATTTCGTTTATTTAATGTTAAAATTTGTTTGTATTTGTTTCTTTTTAGTGGGTTTAGTAGAGTTAAAATGTGATTTGTGGTGTTAACTACTTAATTTATTTAATTATTGTTGTAGAGTCATTATGACTACTCATTATGATTATATAACCCTTATATTGAATCATGGTGGCCATTTTAAAGATGAGCTAGAGAAAAAATGTGGGTAGGCAAGTTAAAATTTGGGATTATTTAGAAATATTTATACATGTTATTAATTCTCTTTTTAAGGCCCATGGTTATCATGCTTATGAGAATTATTTTTGGTTAATATCATGGTTACCATGCTCAATTGTCCATGCTTATAAGAACTTTTATGGTTGTTTAAATTATATTTAAATTATTTTCAAATAATTAGGTTATTTTAAAAGTGATAAATTTATCTTAAAATAACATAATGGTGAAGAGTAAGAAAATTGATTCATTTTTCAAGAGAAACGTTAGCGACAAAGATAAAAGTAACATAACTTCTACATCTTCACCTCTTAAAAAATAAATTTTTTTGATATCAATTTTCCCCCATTGATTTTATTGAAGATCCGTCACTGCTTTTCATTATAGGGCCAAGCTATGCTACCGCCATAGTTTGTGGCAGTAGCATAGCTTTTACATTTTTTTTAAATTATTTTTTTTACATTTTTTAATTATTTTTATTTTTTAATATTGATGAATTATTGGGTATGTTATATATTTTTTCATGAATTTTTTAACTTGTTTTTATATTTTTTTAAAATTTTTATTCTTATGCATAAATAGTGTTAAAAATTTTATGAATGAATAGTACAAAAAAATATAAAAAATTCTTAAAAATTCAAAAATATTTTAAAAAATTCTCAAAAAATTATATGATCTAGACAATAATTAATTAATGTTAAAAAATAAAATAAAAATCAAGACAAAAAATTAAAAAAAAATATAACACTTGAATGCCGAAAGCGTGGGGCTGTACATAGCAATCACCTTCATTATATACAACTGTACCA